>CM062813.1:612290628-612560506 GCA_031772625.1 Pinus tabuliformis
ATTTGCAATTTCCCATAACGAAAAGTAAACTAGTCATGCTTTTGGCCTTTTAGATCTGAACCTGTGTTAAGCATTTTGCTGGTCTAAAGAGTTAGCTTGTTTGCTGTCCATAGCTGATTAGTCATTTTTACTTTCGTCATTATGGTTTGATTTCATGCATTTCCAGTGATTAAGCAAGTGAATCTTAAGGTGTCTTTTGATTTTGGACAAACTTGTTTGTTTTCGCTTTAAATCGAAATCAAAGTTATATAACAACTTTCTTTCTGTAATACATCAACATTAAGAAAGGGAAAAGAAAATACATGCATTGTGCATTTTGCATTTGAAAAGTTTGCATGATGATTTAGGAGAAAGTGCATTAGTTTGTGCTGTATGATCTGTGTGAAAAGATATGTCTTTCTTTTCCCTCAGTAGTTAAGATTTTCATCAGTCAAAAAGATTTGAAAAAAAGCTTGCTTCTCATCTTAGGCTGCATTTAGGAATTTGTCATATACATCTCGTGGTGATCCTTAAAGGCAAACTGCTAAACAAGATCAACATTAAAATAAATTCAATTTACATAACAACGCTTTGTAACATAACGCAAACACATAGAGGTCTAGGTAGAGACGTGTTCCGGCGTCGTTAAACATAGTGACTGTCGATCTCTACTACGAAGGTGGGTGATTCCTCCTGAGAGTCGGTGGCACTAATATACGGACTTGTGCTCCCACGTACCGTCGCGTATATATTGGGAGACCCCTATAGGAACAAAGCCTTTATCCATAGGAAGCCGTGTCGGCCGCCCTACTGATCGCGATGCAGTGAACACAGCATTCACGAAGATCGACCACCCGTACCGTAAAACGTATTCTGTGGTTTCGTGAAAAGTTTGGCACACCCTCTGCCTAGAACTCCAGAGTAGTTTCTTTTGGCCTTTTTCAAACTCTATAACTGAAAAAGTCCATCCGAGCATTTGTCACTTCGGGCTCGTTAAAACATCGAAGGAGACTAGAGTCATCTTTAAGCTTTTTCTCGACTCTTTAAAACTGAAAAAGCAAGTTGTGTCTAAAGTGTCATTATAAAATTTATTTTAAGCGGAATAATCATCACCCTTCCCTCGTTGATCTTCGAAGTTAGTCCACCACAAGTGGAAGTTCCTGTAGAATCGCTAAGAAATCTTTTGGATAGACTAGATATGTCTGAACAACCGTCGACATCTAGGACTGTGTCGTCCGACACAGCTGCAGCAGAGCCTCCTGCTGCTACTCCAACGATGTTCGCTGGTATACCATCTGTCACGGCAAATTGTCAACAACAAGTCGGAGTCCAATCAGGGACAACGACATGGTTAGTTCCTATTTCTTCATCCGGATTATCATCTGGTATTTCTTATGTTGAAACTCGCCAAATTGATCCATTTGGAGGTCAATCTGGGCAATCAATCCCCTTGAGTTCCGGATTGATACCATATGGGGGGCAGTATGCCCTTTCACTACCTCCTCCGAGAGGATGCCCATACGTGAGTTCACAACAGAGTTCAGGTCAAACTGGAATTACATCCAGCGGTTGGTTACCAATACTGCCTCAACAACCAGGAGTTGTATATTCGATGCAACCAGTACACCCTGTGTCGAATATTCCCACCATACCTGCTATAGTGAATGTGTCGCAAGTACAAGCTCCACCTGTTGTATGTCAACCCCAATCTCAGGTTGCAATACAACAACCACTTGTCTCAACGACTCAATCGCAATCTCAGGGTAGTGCCTCCTTATCTGGAGCGACTCAGGCTCAAACAACTACTGTGACTCCTCATCCTGGTCAATCATCCAGTATTGGTCAACAACCGCCATTCCAGCAATCATATCAAGGACCTGAGCAACAAGTCTTTGTAAGTAATGGGCAACCATACTATAATGGTTACGCCCATCAACCTTGTCAAAGTTGTCAGCATTATGCTGGTCTGTAAAGACCCATTGCTCAGGCGATACCATCTTATCCTGGATATGCTTTGCCTAACCTGAACCAACAGTTGCCCTTTATAGCAACTCTAGAATTACCAGATCTAAACTGGCTGACTAATGATCCAATTGCTTATGCCTCTTGGTGGCCAGCGATTCCGCATAAACTTCCATCGGACATTCCTAAATTCAATGGAAATCCAAGCGAAGATCCGTCGAATCATGTGATGACATTCCACCTATGGTGTTCATCAAACACCCTGAATGATGATTCAATAAGACTTCGCCTCTTCCAGAGGACATTGACAGGTCCAGCGGCTAAATGGTACATTGAATTGCCAAGAGCCTCTTTCGACAATTTCAGCTCCTTAGCCACGACTTTCTTAACCCATTTTCAATTACCGATAAGGTATGAAACGGGAACAGAACTCCTTACCAACTTCAAACAGACAACGGCCACTCACATATCTGATCATATACATGAGTGGCGACGTCGTCGTAGGATGGTGAAAACTTACGTTCCCGATCAGCTGTTAGCTGAATGGTTTATAAAGTCGTTACTTCCGGCTATAACGGAAGATGTGGCCAAGGGAGGAGTCGTAACAGAGGAGCAAGTCATTGCTCGTGCTCAATACTTAGACTTAGTATATACTCAGTCGGGCACGCTCTACGACAAAATACCTGACGCCCCTAGACCTGAATTTTCAATTCCTCCCCCTCCTGAATCGAATACTAACTCTCACGCCAATAATGGCGTGACTGGCAAACGCAAAATTTCTAGTCAAAATGCAAATGAGGAACTTCTTGCCTCAGAAGTAAATGCCATGTCGACCGACAAGGGCAAACAAATGAAGCAACCAGGGGGCAAGAAGATAAAGAAAAGGAAAGGGAGACCCCCGACAGGGTGTCATATATGCGATGAGGATCATTGGACGAAAGATTGTCCACATATACCTGAAGTTAAGAAACTCTTCAAGAGTTCAAAAACCCCAGCAGTATTGACTGATCCGTTCCCTAATCCAAGCCAAAATCTGGGTGCCAATCAAAATGCTTCCCGATCCCAAGTGCTTATGTTGTCCACCTCAAAGCAGCATAATAATGCTTTGACAAGGAATAAAGGTTACCGGAATCCACAGCGGTCGAATAACAAGGCTGATAAACAACCTAGCAGTTCGACAACAACTTTGAACGAAGTTGTGCCACCCATCGTTTCTAAACCAATGATAAAGTCGCCAAAGGGAGTAGTACACAAGTCTACATTTAATCCTCGTGAAAAAATAACACACGATTATAATATAATAGAGGACCTGACCCAATCGTCGTCCGCTATGTCGACACTTGAGGTAGCACAAAATTGCACCTCCCAAGAGCAAGCTTTATTATCAGCTATAGGTGGGATTGGCCCAATGGATTCCAATCTTGTGGCCTTTGATCATAAAGGATATGACCCTAAGTTACCAGCTCAACAAGCTTTCCTTATTAAAGTGAAAGCCCTCAACAAAACTGTTCATCGAACAATTATTGATGAGGGGGCATCTACATGTCTTATGTCGATGAGTTGCTGGAAAAATTTAGGCTCACCACCCTTGTCGAAATCGTCAACGACGTTAAAAGCATTTGATGGACGATCATACACTCCATACGGGATTTTAAGTAACTTGCAAGTTGAACTGGGGGGAAAAACAGTAGAAGTTGATGTGGAAGTAATCGACGGAAACCTCGATTACAACATCCTATTGGGAAGGCCTTGGATATATGCCATGGCTGCAGTTGTGTCGACCTACTACAGGAGAATTGTATTTCCTTTTCAAGGAAAAATTACAGTCGTCGACCAACAAACATTTCTCCCCAACAGTTCTCAAGTTACGGGAAGCAGCACAATGATCCATGAAAGTAATCAATCACTCCAAAATATCGGAGTAGGTCTCCTAAAAGACCCTGCCTTAATGGGTACTTTTGCCCTACCGCCGGCAAGTAATCTGGCGGAAGTAGCCACAGTGGAAACCTACAATATGAAATCTTCTATATCCAACGGATTCAGAAGATTCCTAAATATTTTGTCAGCATGGATCGTCGCCCTAATGGAAATACTGTAAATACAGTGGGCCCCGAGGACGGTTCTTATCTTGTGTCAACCTCGTTAAAAAATGAAACAAGGAGTCGAGGATAGTTCCTATCTTGTGTCAACCTCATTAAAAAAATGAAACAAATCCCCGAGGTAAACCTTCATTCCAGCCACCGAGTTGGATGCAATGAAGCTTGGGGGGCATACACCTCGATTTGCATTATTATGCTGGGGGCATGCAAACTTATCTCCGAGCAGTTTTAGCACATAGTTCATGCTCGTTAAAAAATAAACATAAGTTGTGAGCAATCTTCCCCTAGAGTTCAAGCTCACCCAGAAAAAATGAACCGGTAAATAACCTTGAGAAATGTAACCTTTGACAGCCATATTAAAGCCCTTGGTCGTGTTCCAGTCTCACCTCCATCCGTTCATTTGGCCAATCATTCATATCCATATGTTTGTTTACCCATTTTGAGGAACAGCTGCGAAGAGTGATTTCACTAAGCCATCCTTGTGACACTGCCGTGATTGGAATATTCCAACCTGTACCTGGAATCTGCTGCTGCCCTGTTCATCACTCGTTCCTCAAAAGACGAGTCTTCTTTGAGCTCTTTTCACTGACTCGTAAAATATGAAAAGTTTGCCGAGTTTTGGCCTTCCAGCTCGTTAAAGGACAAGAAGAGCTATCCCTCCTCTAGATTTTAATCTTTTTGGACCTGAGGGATTATTACACAAAAAGATCGAGCGCTTGTTTTGTTCGGCTCGTTAAAGAAATCGAAAATTCATCCCTTCTGTATTGCTTTATACTTTTTCGGACTTAAGGGATTAGAAGACGAAAAAGGAATTTTGGAGTTAACTTTTCGTACCTTTTCAGACTCTCTAAAAATAAAAAGGACCGAGTTTTCTTTGTCGTTAGACTCGTTAAAATGATTAAATAGCGACAAACTTGTCTTTAGACGAGAACAAGTTTCCCTATCGCTAGGCTCGTTAAAACATAGCGATGGGCTTTCCCGAAGGGCAGGTTATAGAACAAGCATATGTTATCCTCCTCAAGCTTGACAAAAATAAAGAGGTACTGGTCAGCAATGACTGGGGAAAAATTGGGAGAACCTCACAGCATTAATGGTAGCAAGTCGCTCTTGAACATGACACTTTGTCCTCCGTATCACATCGGGTTGGGTTGTTTCATTCACCGGTCTCATAACCATGGTCTTCGCCACACCATCCACAATTGGGGTAATGCTACCAATCCATCACATCAGTGTCGTTATATGTTCAAGAGATGTGGTTCTGTAAAGAGTCAACCGTGTTCCACCCACTGCCATACATTATCCTTCATCCACTTCATGACCGCCACCCTGAATCATACATCACAGTTTGTTTTCACCTCATCACAATCACTAGCTTCGTTCCGTGTCACTGATGTGGGATTCATTAAGGCCCTCCTTTGACGGATCGCTCCTTGTCGACATCAGCTCATTATCCAAGGAGTTGATCTAGGAACACCCCCCTCAGTACTTTGAACCTTGCGCGCCTCAATGGCAAGTTTCTCACTTCCGGCGACAGGTATACATCAATGACCTTCGACCAGAAGATTTTGCATGGTGGTCGACGCCAAGTCCTTTATTCCCACCATGTGGATTGTACTGCCGTACCTTGAGGGTCATCATCCTTATCGATGACTCCTCTCGCACTTGTTAACGGTTTACATCATTGACCGGTAATCAAGCGATGTCTTTCCATGTTCGACTTCAAGAAATTCTCACATGGATCGACTTGTACATCGAGTGAAGATCGGAAGAGATTGAAGACCCCGGATCTAGTTTCATCCATCCGGGCTGCGATATATATTCAGGACATAAAGACATTTGATATGTACACCATTACAGCAGATGATCATTCTTCTCAAAGGATGATAATTTCAGCAGAGAATTATCAGTCTACAATCAGACGATCGTCTGTTCTATGTACCAAAATGTATTTATAAAGCTGAGCATGGGAATGCCCGCCTCAGCTAGATCATGAAAAATGTATGAAAAATAATGTATTGTATTGTATCTTATTACAGGACACTTCTCAGCAGATTGAATGAACTTCGGATCCTCTCAATAAAGCATTTCACCCGATAAACGACCTCATACTTTAGGGGGCATCTGTTATAGACAATTTTGTGCCTTACAGCAACAAGCATGAATTGTCAATAATCCAAGGGATCCAAAGTTCCCTAAACATGATGTTCCTACCCCTAGAGGAACAAGGTCAGCAAACCAACAGCTCTCAGATCAGTTCTCCACCTGAAAACACTCAAAAACAAGCAATCCTGAAATCAAAGTAGGTGCTCCACTAGGTTTCTGCGCTGAAACTCAGTTGCTCCATGGTGTACCTGCGTTGCAAAGCAAGTGGGACAAAGGCCACCTGCGCTGAGCGAGAAGGGACAAGTGGCACAGTGAGTCATTGCTTTGGAATCTTCCAAAAATGACACTTGGATCAGGTATTTCGCCTTGTGATGAGTCAGAGGCTCTGTTTCTCCAAGTGGAACCAAAGTTCTCCAAGTGGACTCAAGAACTGAAGATCAACTAAAGATTAGCTGAAGAGAGAGAGGACACAAGGCAGCTACACATCAGTTGCAAGCTGACTCATCCTTTCTCAATTCATCTATATATTGAGCTCTCTCCTATGAGCTCAGGAGGCTGGAATTTTGTGCAAAGTAATGATATGCTGTTGGTTTCACTATAGAGCTATTGGGTGATTGCTTGAGAGAGGTGAAGAAGAGCAATTCTTTCTGCTGGGAGGTGTTGCTGGGTTGGAGCCTTCAATGGTTGTAATACTCTCAGAACCTTTATTTCTTCATTAATAAAAGCTATTGAGGTTCTTCTATGTGCTCTTGTTTCAATTATATATTGTGATGATTGCATGTTTGGTTTACACTAATCCATGAAGCAGTTATGATTGCATGCCTCTTGTAGTTTCCTTCTTTGTTATTTTGCAGGATCTCATCGTAGCTGGGCGAGCAGAAGAACAAAGAGCTAGGAGCAAGCGGCCAAAGAGAAGAGTTTGGATTCGACATTAAGCGCAAGGCAACGGTTAGTGCTTTCTCCATTCTCTTTTGCTTTCATAAAGAAGTAAACCTTAAGTAGTTTGTTTTACAGTTGTTGCTAAGGAACTGCCACCCTTAGAGTGGGATAGGGTCATCCGAGTCGGATACTTTTCCCTACAACACCTGTGGTAAACTAACAACTTCAACAAGTTACCATAATTATGGTCGGTACCTCTGACCTATGGTGTATCCTCACCATAATCTTGGTCGGTACTTTAGACATATGGTACATAATTTACAATCAACTAATCACCATAATTTAGATCTATCTAAAAAATAGTATATGGAGTAGTCTTCATTCACCATCATTCGGGTCAATATCTTTGACACATGGTGAATCTCCAAAGAAAATACTTTATCTGAGTAATTCAGGGACTGATGCTAAATGAGACTAATGCTTGAGGACCATTCTTCCTAATTCTTGTCAACATACTTGACACGGGAAGAATGAATATCCTCTGTTGGACCATTCTCCCTAATTCAAGTCAAAATACTTGACACAGGGAGAATGTCAGTGCATGATGTTATCTCATTAACCCTCCCTCCCACTAAGGGAGGCACACTCAATAAATTCAATCTTGTCCTCAAAGTATACATGCTTCATCCTAGGACAAAGTCTTTATTAGCAATATTCTTGACAGTAGAATAATATTGGAGCCATATCGCCTCCTTCTGTACCATATCCTACTGCTAGATCTCACTGTCCTTCGACCTGTCATCATGACCATCACTTGTACCTGATTAAGACAATCCTGCAAGTAGTCTCTAAAGCCATATTGCTTCTCATCTTTCTAATCCAACTACAATATACTCAGCCTTTGCAATACTTAAGTGCAACAAATTTCTACTTCCTACTCATTCAAATAATTATAACAGAGCCCAAGCTGAAGAAGTATCTTGATTAACTATTTATTTATTCGATGCTCTCTACCTAATTTGAATCTACAGTTGTACTTCAATTTTTGAAACATATATCAACCCATAACTAGCCATGCCATGACCAAGTATATCTTTTTGATACTCCAACACATGTTAAGAAACATGCCTTAACTCAACCATAAACTAATATGCTTCCTTAACTAAATCCATCACCAGTACTCCTTTCCTGTCACCCTTAAAAGGTGCCCCTTATTTTTATATACCATTATCTCAAAGTCAAAGGTAAACTCCCTCTGAAGTTAAAACAAGGCCATCTGATTGAAGTTCTTTTTTTTACACAATTAATTCATTTTGCCACAACTCCCTTTGACACAAGAGTCCTTCTGCTTCCATCAGAGACAAATGAAATAGTATCAATCAAGCCCAATGTGCCTGCTTATGATCATATAAAGTCTTATTTAATCTTGAGACTTCTTCTCATGTACCTTCAATCCCCAAGGTAACTTTACATATACTTCTACTTAGTTAACTAGACTCCATGGAATGATGTCTACATCCACTTTCCTGTGTAATTTTTAAATAATTCTAACAGAATTGTACCAGAAAACTGATGTGAATATTTTGTCATGATTCTATCCCTCTTTTTGGGAGAACCTTCTATTCTCAACTCTCGCTTTATTCTTTTCTATACTGTTAACTGTTTCATGCTATATATTCTTGATCTATTTGGAAGTCATCGTTGACTTATCTTTAGCACAATTTATAGTATATTACAAACTTACTAATTTACATGCCCCTCTTAGCTCATATCACATCTAGTACAATATTTCTCAACACAAATCATGATTCTGTAAAAACTCCTATTGTCACATGCTTTGTTTCTTTCTTCCATTACTTCCATTTGCTTGCCTGAACCTAGGAAAATTTTACTATATACCTGCAATCCTCACTAAGATATCATGGAAGAATAATTACAATAAAGAAAATGATAGAAAGACAAGAGACTAACTAATAGTACAAAAACAAATAAAATAAGAGAGATATAAAAGACTTATCTTTTGAGGATTATAGGAAATGTCAACTCCCTCTTGATCTTAGCCTCTTTGCACCCATCATGCATTTTTAACATTCTTCCCTTCATCATCAACATAATGTCATTCCTTCCTATCATGATCTAAGGTTTCTTCCTTTAGTGGAAATGTCTAAATAGGGTTTTATCTCCAAACCCTAGAGATTTATTATCCTTCAAAATTAATTTAGGGTTTACAAACCCTAAATTTTTCAATATTGATTTTACACCTTTTGTAAGGTCCACCAGAGTTTTAAAATTCTATTTTCCAAATTTCCAAGTAACATATATAGAGTCTTCACGCTTCAGAATCAGAGATGTTCCATCTTGATGTTAGTCAAAGATATTCTAATAAGTTACCTTCATCAAGGGAGGTAATATGACAGATCTTCTTGATCCAGACAGAGCAATCTCCTAGTTCAAAAATGTTTCCAAAACCATAATGGAATATGTACTTAGGCTTCAAAAAAAAAATCTCATCATACAAATTACGAGGTTGTTAATCTTTTAGTATTAATCTCTTTTACTAACAACTTTACATCATACCATATTGAATCCAAGTTTACCCTTTTACTGCAACATACCTCTGACTATTGAAAAATAGTATATTCATCAAACTCTATCATACTGCGACAACATTTGCATATTTATAATATGGACATACATGCTTTCTCAATATATCAACGTATTCAAGAGACTATCCATTTGTACTTTCATACCATCTTTGCCTTGTATCTCACATATCAACAAATAAATTCTTCCTTCATTAAACTATGAATTTTCCATGGTTATAGAAACCATATTGGTTTGCAACTTCTTCTCTTTATTCAACATGAGCATCGTTGTATGTAGCACACTTGGACTGTGAATGCATATTGAATTCCGTGACATATGAACACATATTCGTATAATAAGAATACTCTTTAGAATTCGTATGTGAATTGGTATGCAACCTTTCTGTATACTAAGATATTTCGAATATTTAATAAATGGATTGTGCCCTTCAGAACTTAGGGCTTAGAATTTCTTCTGAAAGAGAGGTTCTCGACCTCTTTAAGAATTCCCTTTATAGTTTATTCAAACCTTTGATCACAACTTTGATGCAAGGCCATATATTCCAAGCATCAAACTTCATACTTTGACATACTTTTGGTGGTATTTTTCTAAAACCTCATATTCCTTTTGATGAAATCATGACTGCTTTGCATGGAAAAAATGTGCTTTCCTCGGAACCAATACGTAATATGTTTTGCATGGAAAAAAAGGTCTTTAGATTAGCCATAACAAATCTTTAAGATAGCATTCTGCTTTTGAATTACAAGACAACATGGTTAACTAGACTCACGTCATTTATAACATTTCAAACTAATATAATCGAACCAAGTTATGGATTTCCATTTTCACAACCCACAATTTGATCTCCAATAATTCTTTGAATAATCATTACATGTAACGACATAAGGAAAAAAATTATTTCCTTTCCTCGTATGGATTTTTTATTCAAGCATCAAACTAGAAATTTTATTACCTTTCTAATTTCTTTACATATGTGACTTCCCATTCCTTATATTCATTTTTGGAAATCACTATAATCCACACACAAATATATTTTCAACCTTCTCTTGATTTATTCCTAAGATTCCTTTGTCTTCGTTACTAAGGCATAATATACTCATGATTACATCAACATATTTCATCACAAGTTCAAGTTCAGGCATTAGACAAATATGTGACTTGATTATACATAAAAAAGGAAACCAAAGAAAATTAATTTACTCATTTTGGATTCTATGAGGTCCCTTGATGTAGGAGCATTCATCTCAACAATATCATTGTATTTTAGTAGACATAGGGGGTCTTGTGTTTTCAAGGAAGTTGGTTTCCTAAGTATTAAATTAATGTAATTATTAAGGTTTTGAGTAATTTTAATGAGAGATATTAAGAATAGGATTTAATTAAGTATTGTGAGGCATATTTGTAAATGTTATCGAATGTTAGAGAACATGAGAAATTTAAGCTAGTTAAGATTGAGAGATTTGGAAATCAGTTGTAAATCTTAGATTAGGAATTAGTTCATGATTTTGTGGATTAGTGAGGATCCTTAGAGATAAAGAAGAGATTTTAGGATTTTGTTGAGAAGGTTATGGATCTAAAACAAGAATTGGTTATAAAATCCCTTTGTATAAATGTAAGCTTAAATGGCATAGAAGAGGGTTAGCTAGCTAGGAGTTAGAGAGTGAGCTAATTAGATAGGGTTGATTGTAAGCCTACGGGCAAGAAACGAAAAGGCCACTGATAGTGAAGATGAGGCCAGAAAGGAATCCTTTTGTAATTATTTATTTATTAATACATATAACTTGATTTCTGAGTTTGTGTGGTGTGAATGGAGTAATTGAATGAATTGTGTGTGGATTTTAGTAATTCTGCATAACATAGGTTTGCAGGCATGCAAAACCAGAGACGAAGTGCATAGAAGTGTGTTAAGAGTTTATACACAGACAGTTTGGGAGAAACCTTAATGTTACAGTGAAGGTATACTGTAAGGTTCTTCAAACCTAAGAAGTTACACAGCGAAAGCATAAAGGAGCGAAGGAATAAAGAACAAAGCTGGAGATCGAAATCAAAATAGTAGAAGACTGGAAGGTGAGAATAAATACACGGGTAGAAACCTGAACAAATGGAATATTACACAGTAAGAAACAAAAGAATGTAGTAGCGAAGCACAATCATTGGATTAGTCGGATCAACAAACGAGAGTGATGGAGATAGACGGCCAGGATTAAGTTGCGTAGAATAAAGTAAAGAAGATGGATGATGGAGATTAAGCCCACATGCTAGAAAAAGGATGAAGCAGTCTCGCAAGGGGTAAGCAGTTTCTTGCGCGCCCTCAAAGTGGTAAACAATATTTCCATGAGTTCACGCGATTAGCCATAGCGGGTAACACGTAGCAAACAGAGGAAAGAGAAAACCACTTTTCTCACGTTCTCTCGGGCTAATATCGGTCGTGCATGTAATCCGCATAAGATTACACGATCACCGTTGGATTGAGATAGGAGAGATAAGAGATGGAGAATGTTGGGTAAGTTGATGATCTGGTGACGCAATGACCGTCGGATTAAGGAATGAGATTGACGGCGGAAGTTGAACGCGCTAAAGGTTAAGCATCGAGAAATGTGTAAAATCATGTGAATCAACGGAAAGGTAAGGTTTAAGTGTTATGTGAAATATTTCTATTATACAAGAGTTATGATAGAAATAAGCGGGATTAGTGTATTTCAGGTTAAGTTAAGAATTAAGCAAAGATTTTTGAAGGGTTATAATGTTCCGCTCAAAGGGTTGTTAAAATCTAAAAACTATTATATGGTTAATAAATGCAGGTGATTACCGAAGGGTTAAGTTTTAAGGATTAAGAATTAATCAGAGTTCTATTAATGTTTAAGACTTTGAATAGTTAATGGAACGTTTCCGCATAGAGTTTAATTAAGAACATTAAACCTTGGTTATAGAGGGCTTTCACCATGGATCAGGTGATTAATCTTGGGACATAGTAGATCGTGCAATTTTAATTTGCATAATGTGGGTATTGTCGGCTTAGGTTGGCATCATCCTTTATGAGATCCCTCAACATTTTATCATTAATATTGAGCTTTTTGGTCCTATTACAACAATAACGAAGTAACCTCAACCTTTTGAAGAAATTTTTTGAGACTGCTTTGTCAACTTACTTTGGCTCTTTGACCTCTGTAACTTTCTAAGGTAACTATGACTTGAGCTTTGGATCTTTGGCCTTATGCAATATGCTATGAGGCCTTCTTATCCCACTAAAATGAAATGATGTTTATTTCACTAAGACTTTGATCTTCTCCCAAGTATGTTTTTGCATTCTCTCAAGCTTAAGGATGGATCACAATCCTTTCTTATATGAATATTAGTACAAGATGAAACTTCGGCCTGCCTGTATTAAGATAGAGGTATATAATTTCAGACTTCTTCATAATCTCGCCTAAGGTCATGGACACATCTCTAGAATATACTTTTTAAAATCATATTTTATTATTGAATTTTACACAAAAGAGTAAATATATTCTTTAGTCGAGAAGGTAGATCTTAAATTTATTTGTGATTTTCTTATTGACTTCTAGGATTTGATAGCTTATACCATAACTTCTCTTCTTTGTCTACAAGGATAGTCTTATACATTGGTTCTAATACCATGTTGATTTTTCATAGGTCTTCTACTGGTAATTCTAATGATATTCATTTTAACTTCTTTCATATTTTCATTAATCATTAAGAAATTGAACAAAATATATTCAACAATAGACAGTAGAATCATAAAGAGACAACCAAAACAAGAACACAAGCTTTTACACTAGGAAAACCCACATGGGGGAAAACCCAACATTCGTTTCCTTAGAGAAATTATTTAGTTCAACAAGAGACACACATAGATCATCTAGTCAACCATATGGTCAAACCTGGTCATATCCTTCCTTTTCAAGCCAACCATCTTCTCCAAGAGATTCGTTCTAGTCTGTGTGCTAGAGTTGATTTTTGGCCTCCTTTTGCACTTAGATTCTTGGTCCTACAACTCATAAGTTTGGTCTTACAGCTTGTGATTTTGCACCCAAAATATCGATCATGCAACGCATCCTTTCACCCAAAGTCTTGGTCATGTAACTCATCCTTCTTTATTAGAGATATGTTCTTCTTCCTCAACATAAATTATGCCTCAGTTCATCTTCTTTTCTGTCTTTGACTTGATGTCATACTTGTCCTTGAGATAACGTAAACTTTGCCTCATAAGTGGTTTGAATTGTATCCTTAATGAGGAGGTCAAATGACACATAAATATGTTGACCATGTTATCCTAATGGGTGCACCTTCACTAGGGCTAACTTGACTAGGAGGAGGGCCAAGTTGGATTCTTTGGAGTTAAAAACATAATTTTTTAAAATTCAATTTTTTATCTTTTAAGAGGACATGAAGAACATGCGTTAGAATTTATATTTTGACAATGGCATGATAAACATGCCCTACAAATACATCAATAACTAAGATATTAATTATGAAGACTGTCCACAACTACAAAATTGAACAAAATTTCCTCCATAAATGCTAATAACCGTTGGTTGTGACATCTCTGAATTCCTTTAACCCAATTGATAACTAGCATGGATTCTCTAAAGACTTTTAGGGTCTTACATCCTTTTTCTTTTGAAAATAGGAGAAGGAGTTCTAAATACATGAGTTATGTATAGTTATTTGTATATGTACTAAGGCCCATCTGTAAGGTAAATAAGTGATTTTCACAAAAGTAGAGTTAAAGTCCTCCACCACAAGATCACCCATGGTCTTAAGAAGCTCCATAAAAGAAATCCCACTGTCCAGAATTGTCTACCTCTTTTGGTAAAAAATCTCTAGTGTTTGGGGGTTAGTCTTTCTGGGGGAGGCTACAGAAAGTAGCAGGGCTCTGCATCATCATTCGATTTGGAGAAGAAAGGGAATCCTAGAGGATGGCTTTAATTGTTGCTAGAAAAAATCCTTAGCATTTGATCAAAGGGATGGTTATGAATTTTTAAATTGCTCAATCATCAAACCAATCTTTCCAAGCCTAAAAAAAAATACTACTAGCCCACTCTATCCAAATATTAAGTTTGGAATGGCAAAGGGAATAAATGTATTTTGTGAAGGGACAATTAGTGAGGAGGGGCTAAATAGATTATTCCCCATCCTTGCAGAGGGCACACCAACTTGGTCATTCCAAATGTCATTTTAATTTTTTGAAGTAGGAACCTTGTTTTCAAGTAGACACCACATGAAGAAGCATGATTTTACTAGGTATTTTAATTTCCATGAGTGTTTCCACCAACATAGATTTTACCCTCTTAATCTGTGAGAAATCAGATGAAGGTAACCCAAATTTGGATTATTGAACCTCCAAAGGGTGAGTGTGACCAGAGTAGCTCATCTTCACTGTCAATCAACCTTATATGAGGAAAATATCTTTGCAATTAAGCCCCTCCAAGCATCACCATGTCCATTCGAAATTTCTATGCTTTCAGCCAACTATCATTCTTGTTCCCAAATATCAGGAGTGCCCATGTTCACCACCTGACTAATATTATGGGTACCATTTCTACTGAGGTGATCTACTAAGTCTTTAGGAAGACAAAATCCTTCCCCATACTTAAACCAAGGGTCAATACCTACTTTTAATTTCTATCCATTTCCAATTTTCCATGAAATATCTTCTTCAATCAAAGGGAAAGAGTCAAGGACTTCCTTCAAAATAAAAGAGATGTTAATTTGAGCTTTGTTTAGTTTCCTGATCCACTATTCCAGAGTCTCAGGTTGTAGGTATTTCATGTGGATTAGTTCCTTCCATAGGCTTTTAATAGAAATGAGCCTCTAGCCTACCTTAGTAGCAAGCGCTTTAAAAAATAGAGGGATATTATTTAACCCCCACCTCCCAAGCCTTTGGGACATCGATTTTTTCGCACTTTACCCACAACATAACAAAGTGATCATTCAAACCTTCCCATAAGAATATTGGATAGACTTTGCAAAGCTTTTCCATAATCCATTTCAGGATTCATGTGAGTGCCATGCAATAGACAATAATGGCTTCGAGGATGAATTTCACTAGATCAAGCTGCCCAACTATGGACAACCAATGAAAACACATTATTTTTAGTCTTTTCTATAATTTTGCATCCATCCAGTTCCAATGTTATTTTCTGTAACACATTAGATTTAGGAAAAATCCTAGGTATTTGATTCCATCATCCAGCATATTTTGGGTGTAGGGAAAATTCCCCATATTATGGAGATATCCCTCCTCATTAATTGAGACCAATGAGATGGATGACTTAGCTGCATTAAGTTTTATGCTCGTCGTTTCCTTGAATAGACCTAAATCATATAGTAGAAAATTTGCATCTTTAAAAGAGCCATTCAAAAAAATAAAAATATCATCAAAAAATATTAGGTTTCTTAAACTAAAATTTTCTGTAACAGTGATATCTTTGAAGGCCTCCCATTTCTTAGCATTGTTTAATATTCTACTTAAGACTTCTCCCACTAGTAGGAATAGAAGCGATGAAAGTGAACAACCCTCCCTTAGACCTCTCTAAGCATGGAAGAAGGGAGAAGCAACATCATTGATTAATACCACAAAGGAAACTAAGGTTAGAAAACTCATAACCCATTGAATGAAAGGTAAATTTTCCTCCTCATTAACACAACGTGGGAATAATTGAGTTCAAGTGTTCATAAATTTCCTTCCAATAATTGTGTTATAAAACCTCTCTCAAGTCCTTCCACCACCAAACACTATAGGAAAATTCTTGCATATTAATGCTCAAGCTTAGATCTTAAGAAAATATGGTACCACTTGATACTTGATACTAGCAATAGAATCTAAGCCTGCCTTCAAAATTCATGATTCTCTAACAAAGTGCACTTCTTCAAACATTCTTATTGATTGTCACATAAATTAATTAATATGAAAAAATAGGTATTTTGGATCGTAGCTCTTGTACAAGTAAATTTAAAACTACTAAAAAAATCATATTTAGAGGGTATTAATAACCTCTCATTTTGCAATACAATCTATTTCATATGCATTTCATATTTATCGTTTTTGGCGTCTCTATGTCTCAGCGTTGAATCTGCTAAGCCTTTTTTACATGACATGTTCTATGGAACATAATTGGATAGTTGTTGTTGTTCAAATAAATCTTGAACACATGCAAGGAGAAGCATATATAGAGTGTCTAAGTCTCCTCTATTTTTTCAATACGAGTTATTTCACATACATTTCATCTTTACTCTCTTAGGTAGCCCTATCACTTTGAACTAAGTCTTCTGTACATACGTCATTGTCGTTGTCTCTCATACATGTGGGACGCCTTTCCAATCCGACCCAAAAAATACTTTTGGCTTATTTTTCCTCTTAAATGTTGTCATGTTTCTTATATGGTTGGATGATGGACACTATAGTGGTTCAACTTCTTCAACTAGTCAAAGTCAATTGACGTTCCTTTTGGAATACCACCTTTAACTGATACCTCTCTTCATAAGACACCTGGACTCACAAAGCCATACTCCGGAGAGTATTGTCTCAGGAAAAATATGGTCATGCATCAGGCACCAGTAGGCACAAATGAAATTTTTAAAATCTTAACCCATAGAATACACTAAAAGAGAGTGAATGTGCTTCTTATCTTGGTGACCACACCTTCCCTAAACTTAGACTTTGAAGGACATGGGACCTGCTTGTTTATAGTTGGATGAATGCATATGTCTTAGCATGGAGAGTTTGATTTGAATTTTTACCAATTATCTTTCTACAGTTTGTAAAGAGATATGGCTAAATATTCTTCAATTTCATTTCTTGTAAATCCCATTTGATTTTCTACCTTTTATGGATTCCTAAATTCGGGAAACTCTTGAACAAGCTTTCCCTCTATAACCATTGTGACAATAAAATTATTGCATTGCAATTGACCCTATATTGAACTCAAAGAAACTCTCTACCAATGTTTCCCTCAATATTGGCTTACTAGAGTGTGGTATATTTTTAAATAAAGCATGCTAATAAAATATAATAAAAAAATACAACAATTTCATCAAACAAAATTTATTAAGAAATTTCCAATCATTTAAAGGCGTTGTTAGTAGGAAAACATAGATATGCACACACAAAGGAAATATTTCTATGACACGCTACAAATAACATAAATACATCACATATTTATGGTGCTTGTTAGATCCAACCCATTCCAAAACAAGGAGATTGGTTGTTGATAAATTATCTCAACAATTCAACCAATTAACACAAAATTTACCTGCTAAAGTAAGTTTTATTTCCAAATCCCCCCTTTAATGCTTACATTATTATATAAATCATAAATTACAAAATAGAGAACACATAGTACAAAAAAATAATTGGTTTTTGTCTCACTGGACTTCATCAACACTCACGTCCACTCTGGAACATCACAAACATTGCTCTTTCTTCATCACCACTTATTTGACTTATTACTTGAACTCCATTTAAAAATGATTTCCTCTGAACATGTTTCATGAACTTTGTTGTTGGGTTGTGTTATATTCTTTCCATGAAAATCCCACGTAGTTAACCGGAGGGTTAGAGGGGGGGCGGAAACCCCCTTCGTTGCGCCGATTGTGTAGCAGGGGGGGGTTCAGAGGGGGTTTTAGGTGTACCCGTAACCCCACTTTATGGGGTCCGGCGAACCCACCTATGGTTTTGTGCATGATTTTCACACATGTTTTTTGGACGCGATGGTTTTCAGTCCATGGTATTGGACGCGATGATTTTCGGTCCATGGTATTGGATTCTTCAACATGTTTAAATATGCATTATAACATTGAAAGGAATATAATGAAAAATCAAGCTGGTAGTCCTAGTTTTGGGATCCAGGGGAAATCTCTGTGTATCTGTGTTTTATGTGTTATGCTCTCGCATTGTTTATTTTCTATGTTTTAGAATTCGTATGCAAATAATTTTTGTATGGGGTTAAAACCTACATTTGGTATCAGAGCTATTTTGGCTTCAAGGGGACGCCTTTGTTGTTGAGGGGTTTCGCTCGGGCCCGTGGTAGACCTTGTTCAGTGGGAGATCTGCGAGATTGATTCTGGTGGTGAAAGAAGATGGAGAGAAGTGGAAAGACAGAGATCGAGAAATTTAATGGTCAGAGTTTTGAGTTGTGTAAACTCAAGATGGAGGATCTGTTGGTGGATAAAGATCAGTGGATCGAGGTAGATCCAAGTACTAAACCAACGAGAGTGTCCGATGAAGAATGGGAGAAGTTGGATCAGAAGGCAAAGAGCACAATACAATTGTGTGTCTCAGATTCAGTATTGTTGAATGTATCAGGGGAAGCTACGACGAAGGCTTTGTTGGACAAGTTAGGGACTTTGTACCAATCTAAGTCTTTGGTGAATAAATTGTTCCTGCGGAAAATGTTGTATAACCTGAGGATGAAAGATGGAGACTCAATGACAGAGCATCTTAATGCATTTAATATTGTGGTAAGTCGTTAGCATCTGTTGATATTAAAATTTTAGATGAAGATAAGTGCGTGAGTTTGTTGTGTTTTCTACCAGATTCATGGGATAGTCTGGTTATTGAAACAGGTAGCAATGCAACTGCCTTGTAGTCCGATGAAATAGTCTCAGCCTTGTTGACGAAGAAGATGAGATGGAAAAATATGGAGAGCTAGAATGGTGATGCCTTGTCTGTACGAGGACGGTCCCAGAACAGAAACAAAAATAAGTCATCGCGTGGGAGATCTAAATCTAGAGGGAGATCTAAATCTCCAGGAAAACCTGTAAAGGTGGTGTGCTGGAAATGCGGAAAGGAAGGCCACTTCAAAAGGGACTGTAAATCTAAAGAGCTTGACAAAGGAAAGGGATCTGATGAGGCTCCTTTTGCAGAGGCAAAAACCACCTCAGATGAAGGTGGGGATATGTACTTGGCTTCTTCAAGTACATATGTAGATCATGAGGCATGGTTGATTGACTCAGGTGCATCCTTTCACTTCACTCTCCATAGAGAGTGGTTCTGTGAGTATGAGAAATATGATGGTGGTGATGTCTTCTTGGGGGATGACAGGAAGGCTAAAATCATTGGTCGTAGAAAGGTAAAGTTGAAGTTGCAAGGTGGAAGAGTTAGAACACTTCCGGGTGTTCTACATATTCCTGCATTGGCCATAAATCTAATTTTTGTAAGCAAGATGGATGATGCAGGTGTAAAAACAGTGTTTGAGAAGGATACCTGCAAGATGGTTCAGGGAGAACTGGTATTGATGTAGGGAGTTCGGATTGGAACTCTATACAAGCTGCAAGGTAGCAAGGTTGTTAATGGGTGCAACTGTTTTGTGGTTCCTGAAAGTGGAGCAGAAAATCTAGTGGTCTCTAGAGAGAAGACCATGTTGTGGCATCAAAGGCTTGGACATATTGGAGAGAAAGGCCTTCGAATACTTCATGGTAAAGGCATGAGTAATAGCTATTTGGATTTTGATTTCTGTGAAAATTGTGTATATGGGAAGCAGAATCGGGTGAGTTTCCCCTCTGGTGGTAAGAGGGTGAAACAAATATTAGAGCTTGTGCACAGTGATGTGTTTGGACCTGTGAAGGTTCCATCACTAGGTAAGTCTGTGAACTATGTATCATTTATAGATGAATTCTAAGAGAATACATGGATATATTTCCTTAAGAAGAAATCTGAAGTCTTTGACAAGTTTAAAGGATTTAAGGCTCTCCTGGAAAATCAGACAAAGTTGATAAAGGTGCTGAGGATAGATAATGGTGGAGAGTTTTGCAGCAAGGAATTTGAAGAACTCTGTAAGAAGTGTGGTATAGCACGACAAAAGACTACTCCATATACACCTTAGCAAAAGGAGTTGCAGAAAGAATGAACAAGACGTTAATGGAAAGGGCAATAAGCATGCTCAGTGGTGTCGGGTTAGGAAAGGAATTCTGGGTAGAGGCGGTGGATACTAGTAGCATGTTACTTGATCAATAGGTCACCTTCATCAACATTGGAGGATAAGACTCCACAAGAGGTATGGACTGGTAAGAAACCCTCTCTTTCACATTTGAGGGTATTTGGATGTGATGCATATGTACATGTTCCAAAGGAGAAACGAACCAAGTTGGATAGTAAATCTAAAATGTGCATCTTTATTGGGTATAAGGATGGTTTAAAGGGTTATAAGCTTTGGAATCCAGTAACAAGGAAGGTTGTGTACAGCCGAGATGTGGCATTTAGAGAGGTGAAAGATGTTATTAAACATGAAGTCCAACTAAAGGAACCTGAGAAGATAGAGTTTGAGCTAAAGGAGGAAGAATCAGACCCTATAGCAGAGGAGGAATCAAAAGATGAAGAGCCACAAACTCCGGCTGTGAGAAGATCAATTCGAGAAAGAAGGTAGCCAGAAAGGTATAGTCCATCTGTTTTCTATTCAAATTTTTCTTTATCTATTACGGATGATGATCCCAGAACTGTGAAGGAAGCAGTAGATTCAGAGGATGGAAAACTCTAGAAAGAGACCATGGTTGATTAAATGGCATTTTTGCAGAAAAATGAGGCTTGGGATCTCGTGGAGTTGCCGGTTGGAAGGAAACCCATTGGCGGGAAATGAGTGTTTAAGAAGAAGAAAAATGCAGAAGGAAAGGTGGAGAAATACAAAGTTCGGTTGGTAGCAAAAGGTTATTCCCAAGTGCTGGGAATTGATTTTGGTGATATTTTTTCTCCTGTTTCCAAGGTAACTTCTATTAGATTACTTTTATCTGTTGTTGCTGCTTTTGACTTTGAGGTAGAACAGATGGATGTGAAGACAACATTTCTTCACGGGGATCTGGAAGTGGAAATATACATGAAGCAACCTGAAGGCTTTGCGGTGAAGGGTAAGAAAGAACTGGTATGCAAGTTAAAGAAGTCTCTGTATGCGTTAAATCAGTCACAAAGGATGTGGTATCAGAAATTTGATACATTTATACGGGGACTTGGATTCACCAGAAGCAAAGCAGATCACTGTGTGTATTTTAAATTAATTGGTGATCATGTTATTTATTTGGTCTTGTATGTGGATGATATGTTGCTGGTTGGAAATGACAAAGAAATTGTCCAGGATTTGAAGACCCAATTGTCGTCCAAATTCGACATGAATGATCTTGGTGCTGCAAACTATATTTTGGGCATGGAAATTAAAAGAGACCATACAAAGAGGAAGCTTTGGTTAAACCAGAGGAAGTATGTGGAGACAATACTGTAGAGGTTTAATATGCAGGATAGTAAACTGGTGAAATTTCCTATTCCTGTAGGTGTGAGGTTATTTACTGAACAGTGTCCCAAGACACAAGAAGAGGAAGAGGACATGTCTCATGTTCCATATGCAAGTGCAGTCAATAGCTTGATGTATGCAATGGTCTGTACTAGACCAGACATTGCACATGCAATGGGAGTATTGAGCAGGTTTATGTCAAAACTAGGGAAGGAGCACTGGACAATAATGAAGCAGGTTTTCAGGTATTTGCGTGGCACTAGTGATTATGGCTTGTGCTACCAAGGAAGATCAGGATTGGACAGAATGTTGGATATTCATGACTTTGTTGATGCAGACTGGGCTGGGGATCTGGATCAGAGAATATATACAAGTGGGTATGTGTTTAACCTATTTGGAGGTGTAGTAAGTTGGATGAGTAAGAAACAATCTATACTGGCACTATCAACTACAGAGGCAGAATACATGGCAGCCACTCATGCAAGCAAGGAAGAAGTTTGGTTGCAGAGATTATGTTCAAGTATGGGGTCAGTACAGGGAGCTATAAGGATAGACTGTGACAGCCAAAGTGCAATTTTCTTGGCAAAGAACCCTGCATATAATTCAAAGACAAAGCACATTGATGTTCAGTATCACTTTGTGAGGGATATGATAGAAGACAAAAAGGTGTTGCTGGTAAAGTTCGACACTTTGAAGAATATTGCAGATGCATTGACAAAATCTGTGAGCTCTGAGAAGTTCTCTTGGTGTAGAGAGACAATGGGTATTTCAAGGCTGGGAAAATGACTAAGCTCTCTTGTGGACCCCTGTGGAAAGAAAACAAAAAGTGGGAGAATATTGGGTTGTGTTATATTCTTTCCATGACTAGCCCACATAGTTAGCTGGGGGGTTAGTGGGGGGGCGGAGCCCCCCTTCGTTGCATCGATTATGTGGTTTGGGGGGGGGGGGGTCACAAGGGGTTTGAGGTGTACCCATAACCCCACTTTATGGGGTCCGGGGTAGCGCCCCACAAAATTTTGGTTTTGGACCCTATGTTAGGTTAGGCGAACCTACCTATGGTTTTGTGCATGATTTTCGCACATGTTTTTTGGACGCAATGGTTTTCGGTCCATGGTATTGGACGCAATGGTTTTCAGTCCATGGTATTGTATGCTTCGGCATGTATAAATATGTATTATAACATTGAAAGGAATATAATGAAAAATCAAGCTGGTAGTCTCGGTTTTGGGATCCAGGGGAAATCTTTGTGTATATGTGTTTTATGTGTTTTTCTCTCGCATTGTTTATTTTCTATGTTTTAGAATTCGTATTCAAGTAATTTCTGCATGGGGTAAAACCGACATTTGCAAGATCGTCAATATTGACAACTCGGCTCATCAGGGATTCCGTGATAAGAGTTATCAATTAATGAAACACTTTGTGGACCTTCCACCATCTGTCAGATATTTCACTTTTTGCTATCTGTCAGTTGTTAGGATGGAGGTTTGAATATTGAATGTATTCAAAAGCTAATCTAACAACTTGACCAGTCAAACACAAGGATCTCATATCATAACCTGTAGTCATTCTTTAGGGGTTTATGAGCACCAGGAACAAAAAAACATAATAATTTAACCACAATCAAAGTATTGATGTGTCAAGGGTTTCTGAGCATCAAGAACCACTAATTTGAATTATGCAACACTATTAAATAATTGGTTATGCACCTTTTGGAAACCAAAAAATATACATAACTTGATACAACATACATCATTGATAACTTAAAATATTCCGAGAGCTTTTGCATTGGACTCATCATCACTATCATAATCTGAGAAGTCCTCAAAGTTGTCTTATGGCGAGTCTTCAAAAGTAGCTATGTTAGCATATTCTTTTAATTTTCCATTTAAGAGATCTTTGGCATGAGTTTTACAATTAAATGTTGTGTCCATGATTTTGGCAATAAAAACATTTTACTGGGTTCTTGTTTTGATTGACCCTACCCCTCGATAATAGTTCCATCTCAAGTTGTGAATTGTCCTTTGCGTCACCTATTTTCATTCTCTTATCTTCTGCTAAGAGAGGTGATATTATTTCATCTTGTGATTTAGAAGAAAATTGACTTAACGTGAAAATAACATTCTCATAATTGGAAGATAAATCGTTTAGCAAAATAGCCTTAGCATCTTCATCTTTTATTATTACCCCAGTTTCCCCCAACTGCTTTATGAGATATTTTAAATCATTTATATGTGTAGAAATTGATACCCCCTCATGCATCTTAAGTTTGAATAACTACAATTTCAAGGAGAAGTTTGCATTCACAACCTTTTCCCAAATATTTTGCTTAACTATTCCCATATTTGTGCAAAAGATATTTTCCAAGTCTATGAGATGAAGTTGTGAATCTGATAATGAGAGGTCTATAATGGACTTAGCTTTCACTTCCTTTTTCAGCTAATCAACTATTAATTTAGGGTCTTAAGGTGTTGATTCAATTCCTTTAACTAAACCCCACAAGTTTTTATGCATAAATGCATTTGGACTTTTACCTTTGAGGTGTGACAGTTCAAGCCATTAAATTTTTCAAAAACTATTTGTTCCATGTTTAAATAAACAACTACATTATTATTGTTACCTCACAAATATGTAGCAATAATGATAGTTTGCGTTGTAGATTCCCTTCAACCATCTCCTTCCCACACGCAACACTTGACTGGTTGGGCATGCATTTACAACACATGATGTACCCAAATAATCTCCTTAATTATGGAAGAAAGACAATTTATCTTGGCACACATTCCCTATACCAGATCTCATGAAGCGAACTATCATATCACAACAGCTACAACCCTCTGCTCCATATGCGTAGAGCTCACCACCATGTTTTAACTCTCAACAAAGTTGCCCTAAAGCATGGAGGAAATGAGTTGTATCTGTCTCTTCTTGATTAATTATTGTATTTTGTCTCTTCCAGTTTGGTGGCGAGCTCATTAGTCGCCAGATCAAATTCAAATTTAGTCTCGCATTTCCGTGGGATGTTGTGAAAGGAGTAAACCTAGAGCTACCAGCTCTAATACCAAGTAGCAAAAAAGGGAGATGCACACACTAAGGAAATATTTCTATTACACACAACAAATCACACCAACACATCACATATTTATGTTGCTTGTGAGATGGAACCTATTCCAAAACAAGGAGATTGGTTGTTGAGAAATTATCTCAACCAATTAACACCAAATTCACCTATTTCCAAATATAAGCATGCTAATAAATATAAAAAAAATTGACTACAATTTAATTAAACAAAATTTATTAATAATTTTCCAATCATTTTAAAGATATAGTCTATTTATTATATGTTTTAGACTTTTGGTCATAAATAAGTAATATAATTTTTTGTCAAATCTTAATATTATGTTACTTAAAATGTATTTTTAAGTACAAATTCATCACTTTTAAAAACATTTCGACACTAAAATTATAAAGAATTCACAATTCAAAATTGTAATTCCAACAAATTCTTATAAAATTCTTTAAAAACTTCAAAATATCTAAAATGTATAACAAATAAACTATTAATTTTTAAATAAAACTAATATACAATTTATAACAATGTGATTAAATAAACCATTATCGAATTACTCAACTAAATTCGAAAAGCACCTCGTGTAATAAATTAATTTGCATGCTTTTATTTTGTTACAATAATTGAAATTTATACTTGAAATGTCAATGCCGTGAGCTATAACATGACAACAACATTTGCCAAACAATAGCTATAGCATGTCACAAGCAATGGACCAAATTCTTTGGTTGGCGTCGGGCCATACGTTTTCACTGCACCATATGGACTCTTCTATGTCAACCATCCAGCAGATCACTACCATCCAGATTTTCTCGAAGCTTACACCATTAGATCAGTCAAAGGGGTGACGGTGATATATTGAAGAGCCGTATTTATATGACACTTGTTTATATGATTTTTCTTTAATTAATTAATCTAATTAAAAAGTTAAAAAAAAAAAAATTGTTGTCAAATTGTCGGAGTTCTCCATATTACATCAAGCTTGACCTGTGACTTAAAAAAACTAAAATTTCACCCATTAAATTAATCAATAACCTTTATCGCACGTGCTAAAATCTGAAATTATCTTTCAATTTACTCTCTACAAATTATCTTCCAAATTTAAATTATCTTTCAATTTACTCTCTACAAATTATCTTCCAAATTTAAAGACAAAATCTGTGGGGAGCACTTCTAAAATCTGAAATTAGGTCTGTGAAAGGTTTTGCAAGTTTTCTTTCTCATCCCATTTCAACGATTTTGTTCCAAGTAAACCGATGTCAGCTATGGCCCTATTCTTTAATTTATGGATCAAATGTTCTATTAAAAGCGAATATTTATGGAATATGATATAAGGTTAATAAAGTTAAAGAGTTCCAAAACAAACATTTGTCGGTTAGAATAACGTTTCAGTTTCGAATTCCCGGTCAAGCGTCGCTGACATGGGCTGCGGCCTCAATCTCGTTAGATTGAATGCATACCAAAACGAAAGCCACCAAATGTTGTATTAAGTTTTTAATAGCTAAATTATTTTTAATGGTCTATGTGATGGCCGCAAGGCAACTAAAGAATGCAGTCACTGATAAGTTGACAGACATGCCAGCGTAAAAAGGTTTCCTTAGTGCTGACGTGAGTTGGCCGTCTAGCCAAGGTTATTTCTTCACTTTATAATTACGTGTTTGGATTTTTTAATTTTATTTTATGTTTTATGAGTTTACAGTAAACGGGGAAGCTGTAATATTGTATAATTAAAAAATTAAAAAAATAAAAGGTAAAAAAATTTTTTAATTATATAATTAGAAGTAATATTAAATTAAAATATTCAAATATTAAAATCACTTTAAATATATAATCTCTGTGTGTTTTTTCTATGAGGTTTTTTTTTTTTTATATATATAAAATATTAAAATGTCAAGTTTATTATGAATACTCTGACACGTGACCAGTTTTTAAAACAATTTGTCTTAAAAATACAAAGGAACAATTTTACCTATGTTTCTCTACTTATTCTTAAGAGAAAAAGTAAAGAAACTCTAATGATTAAGCATTGATTCCCACACAAAATATGCACACAATCTTTTGTGATATATATACATAAATAGAAAAATAAATACTCATCGACATGACATCCCAGATATCGCCTTTACATTGAGGTGCTACAGGGTTCCTTAACTCATCAAGGGATTGCTCTAGTTTCTCAATTAAGGATATCCGTGTCAAATATGTCTTTGGCTTTCTCCCTATGGAGGTTTCAACAAAGCCTCATGTTTTGTGGGCAGTTCAACATATTTATCTACAGGCTTTGTATCCCCTAACCCCAGGGAACCCGGAACTCTGTTGGAGCAAACAATGTGCAGCAGAAATTTAAAAGGCATACACAACACATACAAAATCATAAAAATAATACAAAGATTTAACGTGGTTCACCCAACCAATCTGGGCTACATCCACCAAACAGAGGCATCGACAATCTTATTATTCAACAAGAGATTACAACAATTTAATTCTTCACACATACACTCAGCTCACCCTATTTTCTACACTCATATCTTCTACGGGCCTACATTTCTTATAGCTGGAGTATAAAACTGAATCATAAATTCTCTCACAACAAATTTAGGATGCATTAACTCCTCCTCAAGAATAATGGAGCTAATATAGCAACAAATCCTATTGTTGTCACCTACATGAGATTTTTGCCAAATTAAATAAAATAGAA
The DNA here is from genome assembly GCA_031772625.1 of Pinus tabuliformis. NCBI lineage: Eukaryota > Viridiplantae > Streptophyta > Pinopsida > Pinales > Pinaceae > Pinus > Pinus tabuliformis. The sequence continues at coordinate 612,318,262 of CM062813.1, forward strand.
AATCTCAACAATCTCCACCTTGACAACAATTAGCCTGTTACCTTGTTCATTTATTATTTTATCTTTTCTGCAAGCCAAGAGAAGTCAGACACCAACATAGCTTCTCTAACAAAACTAGTTTTGTGAACATGTCTGCACAGTTTTCCTTCGTATGCACTTTTTCAAGAGAGACTCCCTTTTCAGTGATAACCTGTCTTACAAAATGGTACTTGATAGGTATATGCTTTGATTTACTATGATAGGCCGGATTCTTAGCCAAATGAATTGCACTTTGACTACCACAAAATAACTTGATGTTGTCCTGCAACCTACGAAACTCACCAAACAAACCTTTCAACCAAACCACTTCTTTGCAAGCATGTGAAGCAACTATGTATTCTACTTCAGTAGTGGATAAAGCAACAATATTCTGTAACTTTGACATCCAGCTAATAGCTCCACCTGCAAGAGTAAAGACATACCCTGAAGTTGACCTTCTCTTATCCAAATCACCTGCAAAACCGGAATCAACATATCCGTAAACAAATTCACTACTTCTGTTATAAGTGATACAATAATCACTTGTGCCTCTCAAATACCGAAGCACCCATTTCACTGCTGACCAGTGTTCTTTTCCTGGATTTGCCATATACCTGCTGACAACCCCAACTGCATGTGAAATGTCTGGTCGAGTACAAACCATCGCATACATCAAACAACCTACTACATTGGCATATGGAATTCGAGACATATATTCCTTTTCTTCATTTGTATTAGGACATAAACTAGAAGAAAGCTTAAAATGGGAAGCTAAAGGAACTGAAACAGGCTTCACATTGTTCATACCAAACCTCAAGAGTATCTTCTCAATATACTTCTGTTGTGATAGCCACATCTTACCATTGCTCCTGTCTCTAAAAATCTCCATGCACAAAATTTGTCTTACTGCTCCTAGATCTTTCATATCAAATGTCCTAGCCATCTGAGCCTTTAACCTATTGATCTCTACTATGCTTTTGCTTGCTAAAAGCATATTGTCAACATACAACATTAATATAATGAACATGCCATTACTTAATTTCTTAAAGTAAACACAATGATTATATTCACTTCTTATATAATTTTGACTCATCACGAAAGAATCAAATTTCTTGTACCATTGTCGAGGCGACTGCTTCAGACCATACAATGATTTCTTGAGCCTGCAGACAAATTTCTTGTTGCGATTTTGAACAAAACCTTCCAGTTGTTCCATGTAAATCTCCTCATCTAAATCTCCATGTAAAAATGCAGTTTTAACATCTGATTGTTGTAATTCTAAATCAAGTAAAAAAACTAATGCTAATACAATTCGAATTGAAACAATTTTTACAGCTGTTGAAAATATCTCATGAAAATCAATGCCTGCTTTTTGAGAAAAACCTTTTGTGACCAGCCTTGCTTTGTACTTGTCCTCTGTATCATCAACACCCCTTTTCAATTTGTAAACCCATTTACATCCCACAGTTTTTCTGTCTTTAGGAAGTTCTACCAGATCCCATGTGCCATTCTTGTCTAATGCCATCATCTGATCCTTCATAGCTTCTTTCCACTTTTCACTTTTAGAACCTTCTACAGCTTCCTGATAGCACAAAGGTTCATCATCGTTAGCGATTAAAGAAACTGAAGTAACATAATCATCATACCTTTTAGGAGGACATTCGATTCTCGTGGACCTCCTTAAAGATGTTTTTGGTACTTCCACAATTTGCTGATTATTATCTGTAGGAACTTCTTCATGATCTGCATCTAAAACATGTTCATGATCTACATCTGAAACTTGTTCATGATCTGCATCTGAACCTGTTCATGACTTACATCTGAACCATGTTCATCTTGACTATCATCAGTATTTAAACTAGTTTCAAACTGAATGTGTTGAAGCTTAGATACATTATCATGTTTCAATTTATCATCTACATCTGAATTTTCAAGTGACGATTCATTAAATTTAACATCTCTGTTAATGATGATCTTGTGAGTAGTAGGATCCCACAATCTGTATCCCTTAGTCCCATCACCATATCCAACGAAGATATATCTTTTTGATTTAGGATCTAATTTAGAACGCTGATGTTTCAGAACTAGAGCATATGAATCACAAACAAAAACTTTCAGTTTAGAATAATCACAAGGATGACCTTTCCATACCTCTTGAGGAATTTTGCATCGTATTGCAGTTGATGGTGATCGATTTATCAAATAGCAAGCTGTAGAAACCGCTTTTGTCCACAATTTCTTCTGCAAATTGTCATTACTCAGCATACTTCTTGCTCTCTCTAAAAGAGTCTTGTTCATGCGTTCAACAACTCCATTTTGCTGAGGAGTATATACAGTGGTTTTATGTCTTTCGATCCCAGCGTCCTTGCAATAATTATCAAATTCCTTTGAAGTAAACTCACCTCCATTGTCAGTTCTTAAACATTTAATGGTTCTTCCAGTGATGTTTTCAACTAATGCTCTAAATTGTTTGAAAACTGTAAACACATCAGACTTCTTCTTTAACATGTAGACCCACACTTTTCTAGAGAAATCGTCAATAAAAGAAACAAAATATGACGAACCTCCATACAAGGTTGTAGGAGATGGACCCCAAACATCAGAATGGATATAATCAAGGACTCCCTTACTAGTATGTTTTCCAGTTTTAAACTTCTGCTTGCTTTGTTTCCCAAACAGAAAATGTTTGCAGAAATCTAACTTATCAGACTTTAAATTAGGAAGTAACTTATGATCAGATAAAATCTTTAAACCTCTTTCGCTCATATGGCCCAACCTTTGATGCCATAAACAAATAGAATTACTGTCGTTTTCAGACACTGTAGAAACATGATCTGACTCTATTCTTCCTTCTAACTGAAAAATATTTCCAACCTTCTTTGCTTTACTAGTAAAATTCCTTTATAAACTTTCATTACTCCACCTTGAATAAAAGTTTTATATCCATTAGTGTCTAGTACTCCTAGTGAAATGAGATTTTTCCTTAGTTCAGGTACATGTCTTACATCAGTTAGAATTTTATTTGTCCCATCAAACATTTTTAGCTGGATGCTTCCAATTCCCACAATGTTACATGTGACATCATTTCCCATGTAAACTACTCCATCATTAACTGATTTATAAGTTTTAAACCATTCTCTATGAATGCACATGTGATTTGATGCACCAGAATCTAACAGCCAATGTTGATCATGATTAGACAAATCAACTGATAACACTTCATCACTCATACCTGTCTTGGATGCCGAACCTGTATCTGTCGTGTTTTCTTCTTTCTTCTCTGTTGAAGAGTCTTCTTTGGATGTTTGCTATCTCTTCCAACAGTCCTTCTTCAAATGTCCCGATTTGCCACAAAACCAACACTTTACCTTACTCTTCTTCCCTTTCGATTTTGAATGCGAGTCGTTGTGCTTACTGAAGCGTCTTTCTTTAGAACGACCTTTGACCATCATTGCTTCTGATGTAGAGGTTTCTGAATTTGACCTCTTCCTTGTCTCTTCGGACAATAAAGCTCCAACAACATCATCAAATTCAAGGGTTTCTAATATACTAAGACTTATAGAAGTAACAAAATGATCCCATGACTCGGGCAATGAGCATAATAAAGTTCTAGCTTTATCTTCTGATTCAAATGTTACTTCTATACTTTCTAATTGCACCAGGAGAGTATTAAAGACATTCAAATGATCAATAATAGTTGTACCTTCCTTCATGCACAAACTGTACAATTGTCGCTTCAGAAGAATCCTATTGGTTAAGGATTTTGTCATGTACAGCTTCTCAAGCTTTTTCCACAAACCAACAATAGTTTTCTCTGACACGATGTTAAACAAAACATCATCCGTCAAACATAGTCGAATACCGCTCAGTGCTCTTCCATCCAATTCGCTCCATTCATCATCTGTCATGGTGTAAGGTTGTTTGGATTTTCCCAACAAAGCCTTTGCCACGCCTTGTTGCACAAGTAGATCATGCATCTTCACTTTCCAGATCTCGAAGTTGTTTTTGCCATTAAACTTCTCGATCTCAAAACGAGCACTTTGAGTTTTTTCCATGTTGTTACAAACAAAATCTCTAATTCCAACTTTTAATAAATGAAGTTCTTATTTAACAAATGCCTTTACCTTATACTATAATGCCTCTGTCGTACCATGTCATTATAATTTCAAAAACAAAAAACAAAAAATTGCAGTTTTACCAGAAGGAAAAATGCCTGGCGCTCCTCGACGACGGACGATCCGTGCCTGAAACAAAATCCATGTGAGGCATGAAATTGGCGCGATTAACCCTTGCGTTTCCGTGCCAATAGCCCTTTCTGGTGCGATGGCGCGACTGTTCCTAAATCTTCCGCGCCAATGGGTGCGAGTCTTACTGAATAAACCGTGCCAGCCCCCTCATTAGTTCAAAATTGGCACGACTGTTCGTGCCAAAACCGCGCCAACAAAAAAGCTCCACTTTCCGCCTTTCGCAGCGTCTCTGTCACACATACCAGCTCCACCACATGCTCCGATACCAATTGTTGGAGCAAACAATGCGCAGCGGAAATTTAAAAGGCATACACAACACATACAAAATCATAAAAATAACAGAAAGATTTAACATGGTTCACCCAACCAATCTGGGCTACATCCACCAAACAGAGGCATCGACAATCTTATTATTCAACAGGAGATTACAACAATTTAGTTCTTCACACATACTCTCAGCTCACCCTATTTTCTACACTCATATCCTCTGCGGGCTTACATTTCTTATAGCTAGAGTATAAAACTGAATCATAAACTCTCTCACAACAAATTTAGGATGCATTAACCCCTCCTCAAGAATAATGGAGCTAATATAGCAACAAATCCTATTGTTGTCACCTACATGAGATTTTTTCCAAATTAAATAAAACAAAAAATCTCAACAAACTCCAAAAAAACCAGTTTTCAAAGGTCGTGGAACTTTTCCAAGCTCCCATTGCAGCTCCCAATGAAAAGGGAATGTTCCCATACAATTCTAAAGCTTCTGGGACCCCAAGAACCAATGGAACGGGTTTCCCACCTCTTGAGAGTGGTTCCTGATGTCTTTCGCCTTTCTTCCTGTGGAGGTTTCAACAAAGGCTTATGTTTTGTGGGCAGTTCAACATATTTGTCTACAGGGTTTGTATTCACCAACCCCGATGAACCCAGAACTCCAAAAAACCCAGTCTTCAAAGGTCCCAGAACTTTCCCAAGCTCCCATTGTAGCTCCCACTGAAAAGGGAATGTTCCCATATAGTTCTAAAGCTTCTGGGACTGCGAGAACCAATAAAACGAGTTTCCTACCTCTTAAGAGAAGTTGTATTTTGCACATTGATATATTTAGATAAAATTATATCGCATTCGATTAAATTTCTCATAATAACAAAATCCCAAAATATGAATATCTTGCTACTATGTTAATCAACATTTCATAAAAAAAAATACTTACATTTCAACATCAAATTTTTTCATGTAATGGTTACAAAAGCTATATGCCAAAAAGAAAAAAAAACGTATTTTAGATTGCTCCTATTGCTGTGGATGTTGTCCTTATTCAATAAAAATATTAAAATTCATACTGTTTCGCTTCTTTAGTTTCAGCAATCAGGTAGCTCCCATAAGGGTTACTAATACCCACCTTAGAGAGCCCATATGCCATCCAACACATGGCAACAAGACAATAAATCAAAAATCTCTTTGCCAACTCAATGAAATGAATGTATTTTAGCAAATATAAGTGTGCCATTTCATCATTTTGAAGGTTACATTATAGAAATCTTAAATTTTAAGAAATTGTTAAAATAAATGTATTTTTAGCAAATATAAGTGTTATATTTCATCATTTTGAAAGTTGCATTACAGAATTCTTAAATTTTAGAAATTGTTTTTTATTAAGGTTTAAAAAAACTTTATTGTTATTGTTAGTTTAAAAAAATATTGGAATTTCTTTTCTTAACATAAATTTAAAACCATTTAAAAAAATATTTAAAATAATTTATTTATTTACTTAACACTTTTGTGTATATCATTTCTAGAAAGGCAAATAAAAATTCTTTATGAAGAAATAATCATTTCTATGTTATATTATTTTATAAAAACGACATTTTACAATAATAAGTTTACACTATATACAAATTAGTTTTTATCTCAAATTAAAACAATTTACTCTATTTTATAAAAACGATATTTTACAATAATAAGTTTACGCTATATACAAATTAATTTTTATCTCAATTAAAACAATTTACTCAATTATTTTTTACAACCGTAAGTTTACAGTATATACAAATTAAATTAAATTATCATAAACTCTCCCGGGTTAGAAAAAAACATGTCCACAATATTTGGCAAACAGCCCGCCCGTAATTCTAGGGTAGCCCACAACCAGTGGACCACATTATTTCGTTTGCGTCGGGCCATAGGTTTTCAAGGCCGTCCAACACATGAAATCTTGTAGGCCAACCGTCCAGCATATCACCGCCATCCAGATTTTCCAGAAGGCTACACCATTAGATAAATCAAACGGGCGAGATTGTAAATAAGTCATACACTAGAAGCCCGCCATGACCTCAGACCGACCCCTCAGGCTTGCTGTCCGATTTAATGAAGGTTGGGAAAAATATCTGATGCCACTTATTTACTGGAATTTGTCTTCTCGAATGTTCTGCAAAATTCAGAATTGGAGTGCCGTGAAGCAGACATTTTATCGATATTCGATTTTGGTGACGGTGGACGGCTGGAGTGAAGCTTGCCGCCTCCAAACTCCCATACTATTCCATTCTTTAATCGACCTTCCCATGCGATAAATTCCTTTGTCGTGCGTTGGCTTTGACATCTTTTAGTACATGTCTTAGTCTTTTAAATTGCATCAATTTTACTATCCTTTACGCCTAACGTCTATTTCTGTATTCTGGAATAACACGTCTATTTCTCTATTATGGAATAATAAGTCAATTTTTTAATTCAGTTATCAATATTTTAACCTACACGACAAAGAATTGAGATTAAGTAATAAATTATTTATTTCAAAAATTTAAATAAATAAAAAACCATATATAACAATTATTATTATTATTATTATTATTGGCCTGTTTTTAATTATTTTTTTTTAACAATGTTAGATATATTGTATTGCTAGTTATCTATATTCATAAAGTGGATTTTTAATTTTTTTAATTTATATAATTGTATCAATATTAACATATTTATATAAATGAAAATATTATTAAACATTAATTCATAATAATTAGTTCATGTTATATTTCATTTTGCTAAAATTAAAGTTATTATAAAAACTAGAAAAATTATAATTCAGGAACTGGGGCCCACAAAAGCCCAGCAGGCATCCCACTAGGGGTTCACAATGGGACCCACAGTGGACCACACTGCACCCAACAAGCTAACCCCACAACAGCAGCTATATGTTGAGTCCACTCTGGATATCAAGCGGAGGAGGACCCGACAACAACTATAGGTTGAATCCACTGTGGATATTGCGCCCACGAGAAGTGCGGAGGTTAACCGCTCGATGAGGGTGGTTTTCTCTCACCTCTTGTAACGTGTCACACAATGAGTGGAATCGGAGACACATTACAAAAAACCCGCTCTTATCCCGCCCGATATTTATGGTTTTACATAAATCAAACTATTAATTATGGAGATTTATCCCTATTTTATTATGGAAATTTCTTATCTGTGGATCGATTTTATTACAAAACCACATGTCATTACCATGGATTATCAATACCATATCTCAAGATACCATAAACACTTGCTCCCACAACTTTTTTCTAATTAATCAATTTAGTTTAAATAGAAAAAATAGTATAATTGTTTTAAAGATAAATATCACTCTTCTAATAACATGGTTAATATTCGAATAGAATTACTAATTTTTAAATACTACTATGAATATTCTAATACTTCTTGCAAGTTAAATATCTACTATCCACATAATAATTACCATATCTCAAGATACCATAAACACTTGCTCCCACGACTTTTTTCTAATTAATCAATTTAGTTTAAATAGAAAAAATAGTATAATTGTTTTAAAGATAAATATCACTCTTCTAATAACATGGTTAATATTCGAATAGAATTACTAATTTTTAAATACTACTATGAATATTCTAATACTTCTTGCAAGTTAAATATCTACTATCCACATAATAATTACTGATAATTAAATTATAATTCTGGAAGTTTTATTCTAAAATAAACTTGTTTGTCAATGTAATTAAAAACTCCATAAAAATAAATTAAATTATAACTTTATTTTAAAATATTTTGTTATTGTCCCCTAGCTCTAATTCAATTAAGGAAGTATGGTGTAAATAAAGAGATCCAAGGTTCAAAATCCCCAAGAATAATTGGTCTATGAAGACGAGGACATAGTGTGGACTTTATAGTGCTATAACCTTGCTAGTTTGACAATGAACCAATTGTCAATTCCTTATATATATAGATTTTGTCTAACCAGCCTGCAAATTTGCCCTGAAAATCATGGAAATTCCAGCAAGATTTTGATAAAATCGGGAGGGATTTTTGTAAATCTAGGTTACACTAGTGAAACTTCAAGATTTTGGGTGTTCCAAAAATTTTATATGGTGCTGAATCCATTTCCACCATTAAAAAACTGCTCTATTTTTTGAATTTTTTTGACTCATTTCTAACTTTTAAATAGTCCAGACAATTCTTCTATCTTTATATATATATACTCATTTTTAATTTTTTTTTATAGTTGAAACAATTCTTCTACTCTATATATATATAGATATATCATAAAAATATATATATATAATTATTAATAATTTAAATAAAATTATAAAAATCTTATTCACAATTAACATACCTATTAAGTTAATAATATATTATATAATAATAATAAATAATATACTTGTGTAGAAAATGCAATGGAAAACGCAATTAAGAACATAATAGTGTGGAGTTTGGAGACGACAAGCGTGACTATCATCGCAAACAAATTAAATATTGCTGAAAAGTAAATTTGGTGGACGAGTGGAGAAATGCGCGCCCTCTCCAAACTGTTCTTCTTTAACCATGCCATATTCTTCGGTCGTCCCTTTTATTCATTTATTGTACCAGAAAAAGTCCGCCGTCTCCAAACTGTTCTTGTTCTTTAACCCTGCCATATTCTTCCGTCGTCCCTATATATGCCTTGTAGCAGAAATACCAGAAAAAGTGGAGATGCAATATAGAAAATCCAGCTATCCGCTGCGACCATATCAATAAAGAGCAATTTTTCTTGGCTGCAGACGAACTATCATCATCCTCTCGTCTTTGCAACACTGTTGTGATCTGAGTTTGAATCTCCCACCCGTCTCTCAATATGATTGGGCTGCCGCTAAGAAAACGCGGCCGTGAGCCCGAGCTTCTGGTGGATTCCACTGATGTCCTGGAGCCGAAACGCTTCCACGGAGCAAAAACAGAGCTGTTTCTTCAGCTACTGCAATTAGATCAATCCTTGGCAGATGAGGATGAGGAAGAAGAATTCGCTCCCAGTGAGGAACTCGTAAAAGGAGTCATGAGAAGCCTAGAGGAAGAGATTGTAGCGACATGTTCCCCTTCATACCCTTCCTCCAACTCTGGGGATAATTCTGCGGGCTCCGATATTTATAGTGGTCATGAAGGTCAGAGCCGAGATTCGGATTGGGGTGTTGATCTGTGTTATCTCCTGGAGGCTTCAGACGACGAGCTTGGCATTCCACCAGTCCCCGATACGGGCATGAAAGAAGCATGTCCATCTTCGAAGGCAGCGTTCGAGAGTTTGCGCGAGAACCCGGATCTTAAATATCTATGTGAAACCTGGCACTTGGATAACGACTTTGATGACTATCAACAATTTGCATTGTATAATAATGACTGGGATGATATTCAGCTTGACGATTATATGAACGGAAATGTTTTAGGCCAGGCTATGTTATTAGATGGACAATTTGCTGCCGCATGGAGACTGTAAACTGCTCATGGCATATAATAATTGCAAGCTTTCTTCATATCACAACGTTTTTACCATCACAAAATTTGATTCCTTGAATTGTTTGGCAAATTATGCATCGCCAAAACTTTAGCAATGCTTTAAATTTGGTATTTGACATTAGAACCTTTCAGATTATTCTAATAGGATAAATCATCAGAAGTTATTTTCTCCAACTTAAAGACAAAATCTGTGGAGAGAAATTTATTCGTAAAATCTGATTTTAGCTCTGTTAAAGGTTTTGCAGGTTTTCTTTCCCATACCCATTTCAGTGATTTTATTCCAAGGAAACCAATGTCAGTTCTTGCCTTTAATTTATGGTTCAACTGTTAAAGGCGAATAATTATTGAATATCATATAAGGTCAATAAACTTTAAAAGTTTGAAAACAAACCTTTTCCCATTAGAATAAAGTTTCATTTTCGAATTACGAATTTCCGCTTGCAGGCATCGATGACATGGGCGATGACCTCAACCTCTTTAGGTTAAATGGACACGAAAAGGTCAAAGCTTTTTAAAACAACAAAATTAATATTTCGAAGTTAATTACTACTTCAATACGCAGTTTTTTATAACGCGATTTTTTGAAAGTCTTTCCGGCTGGTTTTTCCGGTCGAAATCCGGCAGGAATTTATTGGAATCGCGAGTTTGATAGCTAGTTTCTGACAACGAGAGCATCCAAGGGGTTTTCCAGGGTGCTGAATCCAAATATACAGTTAAAAAACCATTTTAACTGCAACGAATCAAGATTTAACTTCAATTTCTTCCACCACATTCCGTCACCAGAATCTCCAAAAAGTCGTATTATAGACAACTCCCTTCAATACAAATAAAATAATTGTCATCCAAAAAAATAATAATTTAAAATATTTAACAAAAATATATATTTGCATATAATTTTTGGACTTTTTCATTAAAAATAAATTTAATGAAAATAACATTTTTAATGAAATTTGTATTAATTTTATACCTAGAAATCATAATATTTAAAAAAAAAATAAAAAAATAATGATTAAAATAAAATTTTATGTAAAAATAACAAAAAAAAATAAATTTAAATTTTAAAAAATAAATAATTGAAAAAAAACAAAGAAAAAGAAAAAAAAATTAAAATATTATAAATCAATAAAATCAAAGTTTATTGAAAAATATTAAAATTAAAAAATTAATAAACTGCAGAAAAATAATAAAAATAAAAAAGTATATATATAAAAAACATAAATATATTAAAAAGGATATTAAATTAAAAACCATATATATATATATATATATATATCAATTTTTTTTTCTAAACTATATATTTATATATCTTAGTCTTACGTTTGCTAACTAAAATTATTTCTCTGTATTCACCAGTGCTAAGAAGCCAATGAATATTGCAAGGATTAGAACTAATTCTAATGAGTCTATTCCCAAGATACTTTGGAACGAAATAATATGCTTCCTTTGTGATACTGAGAGAGTCGAAGATGAAATATACTTTATCTTGGATTATCCAACTTTATTTGCATCCATTCTCATTTCCATAACATTTGCCCTACAAATTACCTTGACTTGTTCAGTGAAGGAAACTACATTGACATCGGAATGCTTATTTTCCTTATTTTTTATCACAAAAATAAAATCTTAAATAATATTAATTAACCACTTTTTTCTTAAGGCCTATAAACTATATTGGTCTTAGTAGACAATGATCGTCATCATTATAATAAAAATAATAATAATTAATAAATAAATTAATTAATTAATTAAATATTTAAAAAAATGAATAATGACGCCTTCGCCTATCGGCCTGGAGTATGCCGTAAAACTGCTTCTGCTTGGCTAAGAGCTCGTCTTCCTCGGACGTAAGGAAACAGGTTAACGGCCCAAGACCCAGAGGCATCTGGCAGGAGTGAGAGCCTGCTCCCGATTACGGACCACCAGCAGGGTTATGCCAGGTGGCGTGGTTTTCCTATTTAACAGTGATGAGTCAAACCCAGCATTCGCGGATAGCAGCCAGAGATGGCTGTCCTCACTGTTGGTTTGACACCTGAGTTGATAGGTTTTACCACCTTCGGAAAAAAAAAAAATGACGCCTTCGCCTAGCAGCCGGGGGGTCGGGTGAGGGACGGGTTGCGAGGCGGGGTAGGTCGATATAGGGACTTGGCCTGCGAGCGCGACCCAACTGCGAAGGGGCCGCGGTTTACGGCATTCAAGGTTGTGCGAGCTCCCACGAATAAGGGGCTGTGAGAGGGGGGCTATATTGAATTTTTTTTTATGTTTTTAAATATTTAAAACTTCTATTTAAACTTTTTTTATATTATAAATGTTTTTTTTGTTTTTAAATTTTTATTTTTTTAATATATATGTTTTTAGTTATTTTAATTTAATTCGTTTTTTTAATTTTGTTGGTTATATATATAATGTTTGAATTTTTATTGTTTTTATTGCTTTTTTAAAGTTTTTTCTATCTATATATATTTTTGGGTATATTTGTTTTTTTTTATTATAATTTTTTATTTTAAATTAATTTTATTTTATTTATTATTATAATTTTCAATTTTTTTGTTTTTTTGTCATGAGTTAATTAATTAATTAATTTTATTTAAGTTTTAAATTTATTGATTTTTTATTGTAGGGATTGTGTTGATTATCAATTAGCAACCCAACCCAATATGTGTCTATTTGATAGTTGATTTTTTAGTTTTCATTATAATGAATTCAGTTCGCCTCTATTGTATGTTAATTTGATAGTGGATTTTTTAAGTTTCAATTGCAAAGGGTCAAGCATGCCCCCACTATGTGTCAATTTGATGGTTGATTTTTATGTTTTTGTTGCAATGTCCTAATTGTCTTAGGCTACTATTTTAAAAGAACTATATTTTTATTATACGGTATAATGAATTTTTTATTTAGGTATTTATTTTTAAGGTTTAATTTAGTCATGATATGTGATTTTGAAATATGTTGAAAATCTAAGGTTTATTATAGTCATGATAATTTTTTTTTATTCCATCGCTGAAAAGTGTTGAAATGCTAAGGTTTTTGGATTTGTTGTGTTTTATCTTTAATGCCATGGTTGAAAGTTGTTGGAAATTATAGGTTATTTGGAGTCATGATATTTTATCTTCAACATATTGTCAAACACTATTGGAATTTTAATGATTTTTGGAGTAATGGTATTTTATTTTTAATGCCATTGCTAAAAGATGTTTGAATTTTAGACAAAAAAAAATTGATGCCAACATCAACACTTTTTATTTTTTCATGTTTTTTGAGCAAAAAAAATGGCTTTTACTGCCATTTCTCGCTAGAGTTCTTATTTTGGGGTCATAGTTCCTGTTGGATTGGTAACTTCGTTTTGTCCTTGAGATAGTGAAAACTCTTCCTTAGAAGTGATTCGAATTGTATCCTTGATTAGGAGGTCGAATGGTACACATATAGTTATCATTTTAACCGAATGTGTGGCTCTTCAATGGGGACGACTTGACTAGGAGGAGGGTGGACTTGAAAAATATTTTTTTCCTTTAAAAAGACATGAAGAACATGCCTTAGAATTTATCTTTTGATAATGACATGAAGAACATGATTTACAAATACACCAATGACTAATATATTAATAATGAAGAACGACCATAGCTACAAAATTCAACACTTGCTCTTAGCTAGGGAGGTATTCATAATGGCTACCTAGGTGCATTCAAGTTGACAAAATTATCTAAGAAAAATTTATAGAAAATCTAGTTACCATAATCTGGTCGACAATTGTCACGCATTATAAATCAACCTTAATTTGGTCAATAATAGTGACACATGGTAAATCAATAGCATCAACAGGCTACCATAATTTGGGTGACAACTGTGACTCATGGTAAACCAACAACTTCAACAAGTTACCATAATTATGTTCGATACCTCTGACCTATGGTGTATCCTCAACATAATCTTGTTCGGTATTTCAGACATATGGTACATCATTTAGCATCAACTAATCACCATAATTCAGGTCTATCTAACACATGGTATACATACAAGTCTTTGTTCACCATCATTCAGGTCAATATCTTTTACACATGGTGAATCTCCAAAGGCCATACTTTATCTGAGTAATTCAGAGCCTGATGCTGAATGAGACTCATGCTCTAGGACCATTCTTCCTAATTCTGGTCAACATACTTGACATAGGAAGAATGACTATCCCTTGTTGAATCATTCTCCCTAATTCAAGTCAATATAGTTGACACAGGGAGAATGTCAGTCTATGATGTTATCTCATCGACACTCACTCTCACTAAGGCAGACACACTCAGTCACTTCAAGCTTTTCCTCGAAGTATACAGGCTTCATCCTAGGACAAAGTCTTCATTTACAATATTCTTGGCTATAGAATAATATTGTAGCCATACTGCTTCCTTTTATACCAGATCATGTTGCTATATCTCAGTGTCATTCAACCTGTCATCATGACCATCACTTGTACCGGATTAACAAAATATTACAAGCAACCTCTAAAGCCATATTGCTTCTCATCTTTCCAATCTAGCTATAATATACTAAACCTTTGTAATACTTGAATTAAACATATTTCTGCTTCCTACTCATTCAAATTATTATAACGGAGCCCAAACTAAAGAATTACCTTGATAAACTATTACTTTATTCAGTGCTCTCTTCCTAATTTTAATCTACAATTGTACTTCACTATTTGATACATATCTCAACCCATAACTAGTCTTTCCATGACCAAATGTATTTGTTTACTACTCCAACACATGTTGAGCAACATGCCTTATCTCAACCATAAACTAATATGCTTCCTTCATTGAATCCAACACCACTACTACTTTCCTGTCATCCTTACTAGGTGACCCTTATTTTGATAGACCATTATCTCAAACTCAAAGGTCAACTCCCTCTAAGGTTGAAACAAGGCCATCTGATTACTCCTTCTGTTAAAAAAGCAATTCATTTCGCCAAAACTACTCCCTCTAACACACGAGTCCTTCTACTTCCATTAGAGATAAATCAAATGGGATTAATCAAGCTCAATGTGTCTTCTTTTGATCATATAAAGTCTTATTTAATCATGAGACTTCTTCTTATGTTCCTCAAATCCCCGAGGTAACTTTATGTACGCTTACTTCTTCAATTACTCCATTGAACGATCTCTACATCCACTTTCGAGTGTAATTTAAATAATTCTAACATAATTGTACCAGAAAACTGAAGTGAATGCCTTGTCATGATTCTCTCCCTCTTTTTGGAAGAACCTTCTATTCTAAACTCCCGCTATGTACTTTTATATACTGTTAATTGATGCATATCCTACAGGTCTATTTGGAAGTCATCGTTGACTTCTCTTTAACACAATTTAAAGTATATTACAAACTTACTGATATGCTTGCTCCCTCTTAGCTCGGCTCCCATCTAGAACAATATTTCTCAACATGTTCTTCCATTACTTCCATTTGCCTTCGAGAACTTAGGAAAATTTTACTATACACTTTTAATCCTCACTAAGATATCATAGATGAATAATTACAATAGAGAAAATGATACAAAGACAATAGACTAACTAATAGTAAAAAAAAGAAAAATCGAAGAAGAGATATATAAAATACTTATCTTTTGAGGATTACAGGAAATGTCAGCTCCCTCTTAATCTTAGCCTCTTTGCACCCATCATGCATATTTAACATCCTTGCCTTCATCATCAGCATAATGTCATTCCTTCCTAGCATGATCTAAGGTTTCATCCTTTTAGTGTGAACATCTAGCTAGAATTTTATCTACAAACCCTATAGCTTCATTATCCTTACAAATTAATCTAGAGTTTACAAACCCTAATTTTTCAATATTTATTTTACACCTTTTTCAAGGTCCATGAGACTCTGAAAATTCTATTTTTGAAATGTCCAAGTAACATATATAGAGTCTTCATGCTCAGAATTAGACATATTTCATCTTGATGTTAGTCAAAGCTCTTCCAATAAGTTAACTTCATCTAGAGAGGTAATATGAGAAACCTTCTTGATCTATACAGACCAATCTCCTAGTTCAAAAATGTTTCCAAAACCCTAATGGCATATGTACGCAAGCTTCAATAATAATTTTTCTAATCATGCAAACTACGACGCCGTTAGTCTTTTAGTATTAATATCTTTTAATAACAACTTTACATCAAACCATATTGAATCCCAAGTGTACCCTTTTACTACAACACACCTCTGACTATCAAACAATAGTATATTCATCAAACACCAACATACTGTAGCAACATCTGCATATTTATAATTTGGACATACACGATTTGTCAATATATCAATGTATTCAAGAGATTGTCCATTCGTACTTTTGAACCATCTTTTCCTTGTATCTCATATATCAACAAATAAATTCTTACTTCATTGAACTATGAAATTGCCATGGTTCCAGAAACCATATTGGTTTGTAACTTCTTCTCTTTATTCAACATGAGCATCTATGTACATAGCACACTTGGTGTAAGAAAATTATATATTACAGAGAAATGGTACAAATAAAATATTGCAGAAACACAAACACAGAAAACACATAAAACAAGAGAGACACAAATATACATGGTTCACCTAGTTTGGGTTACGTCCATCGAAAAATAAATAGTCCTTATTTTTATATTATCCAGCAAAATGAAGAGATACAACCTACAACACATCTTTTGTAATTTCCTCTTCACTCTCACACAATATCCTCTCTCTTTCTCGCTCGAATACACATACACAACCATAATACAATAACCTCATATAAACTGAGGGTTGCCTTCTAGGAAAGAAAACCCTAAGTTAACATAAATTCTACCATTAGATCATCTCCCTAATGAACGACCAAGATTGAATATGAAATTACAATATTTTAAAGGCCTTGACAACGATTAAATAGGTGGCATTTCCACCCAATTAGGAATTGTGGTCCAATGCAACGATACCTCTGAATAAACAAGATAATAAGACTCCACACCCAACAATCTCCCACTTTGAGACTGATTATAGAAACTCCATCGTTGCTTCATTTGCTGGACAGGTTTCCACTTTGGACCTAGTTATTTCTCATTTTCATCATCATACCTGGAGAGAAATTGAAACCAAGTAGAATCTCAGTTTCTCCTTAGTTACAACTTTTGTTAACATATCTGCAGGATTATGGCTAGTGTGTATCTTTTCCAGCTTTAATTGTCCATCTTCCAACACTGAACATATGAAATGGTACTTGAGTTGTATATGTTTAGCCTTGGAATGAATTCTTGAGTTCTTTGCAATATGAATGGAACTTTGGTTGTCACTGTATAACCTATCCATCTCCTACTTCTTACCCAATTCATCCATAAACCTTTGCAACCAAATAATTTCTTTACTAGCCTTTGTAGCAGCAACATACTCTGCTTCATTGTTTAAATTGAAACAACACTTTGCATTTTTGAAACTCAACTGAAAATTATTCCACCTACAGTAAACACATACCTTGTGGTGTTCCTTTTGTTATCTCTATCAACTACCATATCTGCATCAACATATCCCTATAGAGCAATGTTTGAACCAGCAAAGCATAATGCTTGATTTGTGGTACCTCTTAAACCCCTGAGAATCAACCTAACTTCCATCTAATGTTTTTTTCCTAGATTGTTCATGTACCTACTTACAACTCCCACTGCATGTACAATATTACGCCTTGTGCAAACCATTGCTTACATTAAACTTCCAACTGCCGATGCATATGGAACTTTAGACATATAATCCATCTCTTCCTGAGTCTTAGGGCACATCTATTTATTTATTTTGAAATGACTATCCAAAGGTGTACTAACTAGTTTTTCATTTTGCATATTAAATCTTTCCAACACATTTTGTATGTACTCACTCTAAGAAAATGTTAATTTGTGATGTTTCCTATCTCTAGTTATTCTCATACCAAGGATTTGTTTTACGACACCCAAGTCCTTCATTGCAAATGAATTTTCCAATTTTCCTTTTAGCACATTTATTTTCTGCATGTTAGACCCTGCAACAAGCATTTCATCTACACGTAATAACAATATAATATAATTGCCATCATTTTTCCTTTTGAGATAAACACAATGATCAGAGTGACATCTAGTATAACGTTTTTTAAACATAAACTTGTCAAATTTTAGATACCACTACCTTGAAGCCTATTTTAAGTCATACAATATTTTCTTCAACTTACACACTAGTTTCTCCTTCCCTTTGACCTCATATCCTTATGACTTCTTCATATAGATCTCTTCCTCCAAATCCCCATGGAGAAAAGATGTCTTTAAATTTAATTGTTCAAGATGCAAATCTTTTGCTGCTACTAGAATTAAAATAGTTCTGACTGAATTTATTTTAACATCTAGAGAAAATATTTCATTAAAGTCTATAGCTTTCTTCTGTGCAAACCCATTTACCACAAGTATATCTCTATACCCCTCTTCTACCTCCATCTTCTTCCTTCAACCTGTAAACCCATTTATTCTACAATGTTGTTTTACCTGCAAGAAACCTAACTAATTCCAGAGTTTGGTTATGTACCAAGGAGTCCATCTCTTCTTTCATGGATAACTCCCACTTCTTCATGGTTTCTACTTCCATTTCTTCTTCATAACATTCTATTTGACCAAAATCAGTCAACAACACATAATATAATGAAGGAGAGTATCGTTCAAAGGTCTACTTATCCTCGTAGATCTTCTAAAACCACTTTCAGATGTTTGAGGTGCATGTTGTTGTTGTTGCTGTTGTGGCTATTGATCATTATGATTTTCAAGCACCTTTACTTTTCTGTGATCTCATCAAGCGTTGTGTATTCTATATTTTCTTTTTCCTATTTATTTTCCTGCATCTGATCCTTATACAATACCTTCTCATTGAATCTGACATCTCTGCTCCTAATGATTTTGTGATTTTCATAATCATATAAGTTATAACAAAAGTCATTAACACCATAAGCAATAAAGGAACATTTCTTTGATTTTTCCTCAAGCTTTGTTATGTTTTCTTTATTAATGTGGACAAAGGCTTCACAAACGAAAGTCTTTAAAAATGAGTAGTTTACAATTTTTCCTGTACATGCCTCCTCTGGAATACCACCATCTAAGAAACTTGAAGGCCCTATATTTATTAGATAAACAATAGTATATACAAAATCTGCACAAAATTGTAAAGGCAATCCTGCATGCAGTCTCATGCCTTGCACGCTCCATGATTGTCTTGTTCATCCTTTCTAGCACATAATTTCCCTGTGGTGTTCCTAAAACTGCATACTCTCCCTGAATTCCATGCTCTCAATAATACTTATCAAACCCTTTGCTACAATATTCACCTCCATTGTCTGATCTTAGACACTTCAACCTTTTTCCTGTCTCATTCTCAACTAAAGCTTTCCATTTATTGAAAGTATCAAATACATCAAATTTATTTTGAATACAATAAATCCAAGTTTTCCTGGTTGCGTCATCAATAAAAGTAACATAATAGTGAGAGCCACTGAGAGATGATACCTGAGAAAGTCTCCATACATATGTATTCACAAGCTCTAATTTTTATCTCTTCTTTTCTTTACCAACTCTGGGAAATCTCACTCTCTTTTGTTTTCCATAAACATAATTCTCACAAAAATCGAAATCAGCATGCTTCAAACATGATAACAAATTTCTTGAGTGAAGAATTTGTATTCCCTTCTCACTCATGTGCCCGAATCTATGATGACAGAATGTTGTATCTGATCCTATAGAGGTTAAACAATTAACAAAATTAGAAATACCATTACATAAATAAAATGTACCAACCTTTTCTCCTTTTTCTATTATGAGATCTCCTTTAGTGACCTTCCACATTTTATATGAAAATTAGTTACACAACTTTCATGTCCCAACTACCCCGTTGAAATTAGGATTTTATTCAGATATGGAACATTTCTTACCTCTAATAGCCATTCGTTTCCATTATGTTGTTTTATAAAATGTTACTCATTCCAACAATTTTACAGGGTTTATCATCACCTAGACGAACCTGTCCAAAGTCTCGTTGAACATAATCATGAAAATGTTTCCTACCAGGTGTGGCATGCAATGAGGCCCCTGAATCTACCACCTAGGCATCAATAATATTTTCTAATGAAATAATCAAAGCATCGTGCAAGACATCACCTGTCACATTCACTTCATGATTATTATCTTGTTCTACATCTCCTTCTTTTCCCTTCCGAGACTTAGAGTCTTTCTTCAGGTGTCCTTACTTCTCATATTTCTATCTCACTATCCTCGATCCAGACTCGGATCTCTCTTTCCTTGACTTACTGCGATATCCTAGGCTCTTTCCTCTTTCCGCTTTTCTTCCCCTAGCCTCTGTAGTCAAAGCATTACGTGATGTCCCACCGAAGATTTTCCATTGCATTTCCTCGTTAAGGATGGCACTGACAACATCATCAAACCTCAAAGTACTATATTCAGAGATAGAGTTACTAATGGCCATGACTAAACCACTCCAACATTCTGGCAATGAACACAAAAATAATAGAGCCCTAACTTCATTATCAAAATTTACCCCTACAGAACTTAACTGACTGGTAACCGTATTAAATTCATTTAAATGACCAACAAAACATCCACCTTCTAACGTATTGATATTAAATAAACCCTTCATAAGAAATACCTTGTTTGAGGTTGAGGGTTTTTCATATAGTTTGGCCAATGCCATCATTAAAGCCTCTGTTATCATTTCCTTTGAAATATTGAATGCCATTGACACTGCCAAACAAACCCATATGGTTCCAAGTGCCTTTCTGTCAAGAAGCTCCCATTTTGCATCTATCATACTCGTCATCTTCTTTGCCTTTCCACTCAATGGTAGGTACATATATTTCTGATACAAATAATTTTCCATCTGCATCTTCCATAACTAGTAGTTTTGGCAGTTAAATTTCTCGACTACCCACTCAAACCATGAATCCTTCTCTCCTATGAGAACCCTTCAATCGTATGATTTTATCAGCCAAATAGACCTTCAGCTATGATACCAGTTGTTAGAAAATTATATATTACAGAGCAATTGTACACATAAAATATTGCAGAAACAAAAACACAAAAAATGCATAAAACTAGAGAGACACAGATATATGTGGTTCACCCAGTTTTTTATATGTCCATGGAGAAACAAGAAGTCATTTCTTTTATATTATCAAGAAAAATGAAGCGATACAACCTACAACAGATCCACTGTAATTTCCTCTTCGTTGTCACATAGTCTCCTCTCTCTTTCTTTCTCAGAATACACATACATAGTCACAATACAATTCCTTCATATAAACTGAGGGTTGCCTTCTAGGGAAAAAAAACCCTAAATTAACATAAATTCTAACTTCATTTCATTCGCCTAATTGAACAACCCAGATTGACTACGAAATTACAATATTTTAAAGACCATGACGATGATTAAATGGGTAGTGTCATCGCCCAGTTAGGAATTGGGGTCTAACACGACAATTAAATGGGTAGCGTCATCGCCTAGTTAGGAACTGGGGTCCAACACAACGATACCTCTGAATAAAGAAGATAATGAGGCTCCACACCCAACACTTGGCACTATGATTGCACATTGGATTTTGTGACATATGAACAAAGAATTGTATAATAAGAATACTCCTTAGAATTCCAATGCCAATTGGTATGCAACCTTTCAGTAAACTAAGATATTTCGAATCTTTAATAAATGGCTTGTGTCCTTCAAAACATAGGGCTTAGACTTTCTTTTGAAATAGAGGTTCTTGACCTCTTTAAGAATTCACTTGATAGTTTCCTCAGACCTTTCATCACAACTTTGATGCAAGACCATATATTCCAAGCGTCAAACTTCAGACTTTGGCATACTTTTGTTGGCCTTTTTCCAAAACCTCACATTCATTTTGAACAACATATCATTGCTTTGCTTGAAAGCAATGTGCTTTCCCTGGAACCAATACATGATATGTTTCACATGGAAACAAAGTTCTTTATATTATCCATAACAAATCTTCAATATAGAATTCTTCTTTTGAATTACATGACAACATGGTTAACTAGACTCACAAGTCATTTATAACATTTCAAAGGAATATAATCAAACCAAGTTATGGGGTGCCATTTGCACAACCCACAACTTGATCTCCAATCATTCTTTGAATAATCCTCACATGTAACGACATATGGAAAAATTTATTTCTTTTACTAATATGGATTTTTCATTCAAGAATCAAACCACAAATTTTATTACCTTTTTTTTCTTTGCATATATGACTTCCTAGTCCTCATACTCATTTTTGGAAATCATTGTAATCCCCAGACAAAGATATTTTCAACCTTCCTTTGACTGCTTCCTAAGATTCATTTGTCTTAGTTACTGAGGCTTAATATACTCATGATTACATCAACATATTTCATTACATGTTCAAGCTCAGGGATTACTCAAATATCTGACCTGATTATACATTAAAAAGGAAACCAAAGTAAATTAATTTACTCATTTTGGATTTTCTAAGGTCCTTTATGAGATCCCTCAACCTTTTATCATTAATCTTGACATTTTTGGAATTCTTGCAACAAGAACGAGGTAAGCTTAGCCTTTTACAGTACTTGTGTGATACTCCTTTTACAACTTACTGAGGCTCTCAAACTTCTATAAATTTTTGAGGAAACTTCAACTTGAGGTTTTGAGCTTCGACCTTATGCAATATGCTCTAAGGCCTTCTCAAACCACTAAAATGAAATGATGTTTATTTCACTAAGACTTTTATCTTCTCACAAGTATGTTTTTCCATTATATCATGATTAAGGATGGATCAAAATCCTTTCTTATAAGAATATCAGTAAAATATGAAACTTTATTGTACCTATAGTAAGATAAATGTATATAATTTTAGACTTCTACATAATCTTGACTAGGTTCATGGACACATCTCTAGAATATACTTTGTTGAATCAGATTTTATTATTGACTTTGACTCAAAAGACTAAAAAAGAGTAAATAAGGTATATCTTGAATTTCTTTGTGATGCTTGTCTTGACTTCTAGGACTAGGTAGCTTATACCATAATTGCTCTTCTTCTTCTTCAAGGTTGATCTTATACCATTGTTCTAATGCCATGTTTATTTTTCATAGGTTTTCTACTAGTGATTACTTCTAATGATATTCATTTTAACTTCTTTCATACTTTCAATAATCATTAAGCAATTACACAGAATATCTTCAACAATAGACAACATAATCATAAAGAGACAACCAAAACAAGAACCCGAACTATTATACTAGGGAAACCCACATGGGAGAAAAACCCAACAACCTTTTCCTTAGAAAAATCTTTAGTTCAACAAGAGACAAACTTGGTAAACTCTTTCCTTGTCAAGTCAACCATCTGCTCCAAGAAATTTATTTTGGTCTGCCTCCGAGAGTCGAATTTTGGCCTCCTTCTACATTTAGAGTCATAGTCCCACAACTCAGAAGTTTGGTCCTCAAGCTTGTGCTTTTGCGCCCAAAATCGCGATCTTGCAACATGTCCTTGCACCCAAAGTCTCGTTCCTGTAACTCATCCTTCTTTATCAGAGATATTTTCTTCTTCCCCAAAATAAATTATGCCACAATTAATCTTATTTTCTATCTTTGGCTTGACGTCAGACTTGTCCTTTACATAATGCAAACTTTACCTCATACGTCATCTAAGTTGTATCCTTGATGAGGTGGTCGAATGGAACATATATATGTTGATCATGTTAGCCAAATGGGTTCCCCTTCACTGGGGCCAACTTGACTAGGAGAAGGGCCAACTTGGATTCTTTAGAGTTGAAAACATAATTTTTTAAATTTCAATTTTTTCTCTTTTAAAAGGACATGAAGAACATACATTAGAATATATCTTTTGACAATATCATGAAGAACATGCCCTTACAAATACATGAATAACTAAGATATTAATTATGAATATCGAACACAACTACAAAATTCAACAAAATTTCCTCCATAAGTTGTAATAATTGTTGGTTGTGACATCTCTGAATTCCTTTAATCCAATTGATAATTGGCATGGAGTCTCCAAAGACTTGTAGGGTCTTACATCCTTTTTCTGTGGCAAATAAGAGAAGGAGTTTTAAAGCCATGAGCTCTGTATAGTCTTTTGTATCTGCACTATTACCCATCTCTATGGTAAAGAAGTGATTTTCACAAAAGCAGAGTTTAGGTCCTCCACCACAAGATTGCCCATCGTCCTGAGAAGCTCCATTAAAGAAATCCCACAGTATAGAATTGTCCACCTCTTCTGGTAAAACATCTCTAGTGTTTCGGCGTCATTCTTTCTGGGGAAGGCTACAGAAAGTAGCAAGGCTTTTCATCATCATTCTATTTGGAGAATAAAGGGCATCCTAGAAGATGACCTTATTTCTTGCTAGAAAAATTCCCTAGCATTTGATTAAAGGGATTGTTATGAATTTTTTAACTGCTCGATCATCAAACCAATCTTTCTAAGCATCCAAAAAACTGATACTGGTTCATTCTTTCACAATATTAAGGGTGGAATGGAAAAGGGAAAAATGTATTTTGCGAAGGGACAATTGATGAGGAGGTTCTAAATAGATTATTCCTCAGCCTTGTCGACGGCACACCAACTTGGTCCTTCCAAATGTCATTTTTGTAAATTTTCCCAAGTAGGAATCTTGCTTTCAACTAGACACCACATGAATAGGCATGATTTTACTAGGCATTTTAGTTTCCATTAGTGTTTCTTATCTTGGTTGACCTCACATTCCCTAAACTTAGACTTCAAAGGACATGGGATCTTCTTTTTTATAGATAGATGAATGCATACGTCTCAGCATGGAGAGCTTGATTTGTATTTTTACCAAATGTGTTTCTACAATTTGTAAAGAGATATGATTAAATATTCTTCAATTTCATTTCTTGTAAATCACATTTTATTTTCTACTTACTATGGATTCCTAAATTCAAGAAAATCTTGAATAATCTTTCCCTCTATAACCATGGTGACAATAAAATTAACATATTGTAATTGACCCTATATTGAATTCACGGCAACTCTCTAGCAATCTTTCGCTTAATATTGACTTACTAGAGTGTGGTATATTTTTAAATAAAGCACGCTAATGAAATATTAAAAAAATGACAACAATTTCATTTAACAAAATTTATTAATAAATTTCTAATCATTTTAAAGGCGTTGTTAGTAGGAAAACAAAGATATGCAGACACAAAGGAAAAATTTCTAATAAACACTACAAATCACACAAAATACATCAGATATTTATGGTGCTTGTGAGATACGACTCATTCCAAAAGAAGGAGAATTGTTGAGAAATTATCTCAACAACTCAACCAATTAACACCAAATTTACATGCTATAGTATGCATTATATCCCAATTCCCCCTTTAACACTTACACTATTACATAAATAAATAATTACAAAATAGAGAAGACATAGTACAAAAATATAATTGGTCTCTGTCTCAATGTTCTTCATCAACACTCACGTCCACTTTAGAATCTCGCAAACACTGCTCTTTCTTCATCACCACTTCTTTGAGATATTACTTGAGCTCCATTTAAAACATGCTTGCTTCTGACAATAATTGATGACCTTTGCAAGATCAACGATATAGACAACTCTGCTTGTCGGGGCTTCCACGACAACAATTATCAAGTAATGCATGACTCTATGGACCTTCCACCATCTGTCTGATATTTCACTTTCGGTTATCAGTCAGTTCCTAGGATGGAGGTCTAAATACTAAATGTGTTCAAAAGTTGATCTAAAAACTTGACATGTATAACACACAAGAATCTCAAATCATAACATGTAGTCATTGTTTATGGTTTCCGAGTGCCAAGAACAACAAACCGTAATAGTTTAAACACAATCCAACTATTGATGTGTTCAAGGGTGTCCGAGCACCAAGAACCACTAATTTGAATTATGCAACATTGATCAATATTTGGTTATGCACCTTTTACAAACCAAAAATTATACATGACTTGGATACAACATACATCACTGATAGCTTAAAAGAGTTTGAGAGGACTCGTCATTATTATCATAATCTAAGAAGTCCTCAAAGTTGTCTTTTAGTGAGTCTTCAAAAGTAGCTATGTCAGCAGATCCTTTTAATTTTCCATTTAAAAGATCTTTGGCACACATTTTACAATTAAATGTTGTGTGTCCATGTTTTGGGTAATAAAAACATTTGACTAAGTTCATGTTTTTATTGACCTTGCCCCTAGAGAATAATGTCATCTGAGTTGTCCTCTCCATCATATATTTTCATTCTCTTTTCTTCTGCTAAGAGAGCTTCTATCATTTCATCTAGTGATTTAGAAGAAAATTGACTTAAGGTGAAAATAGCATTATGATAATTGGAAGATAAATTGTTTTGCAAGATAGCCTTAGCATCTTCATCTTCTATTTTTACCCTATTTTGCACCAACTTCTTTATAAGAGATTTTAAATCATTTATGTGTAAAAAATGATACCCCCTCATGCATCTTAAGTTTGAATAGCTATAATTTGAAGGAGAATTTTGCATTCATAACCTTTTCCTCAAATATTTTGCTTAATTGTTCTCATATTTGTGTAGAAGATTTTTCTAAGTCTATGAGATGAAGTTGTGAATCTTACAACATGACACCTATAATAGACTTCACTTTCTCTTCCCTTTTCAACCAATCAACTAATAATTTAGGGTCTTAAAGTGTTGATTGAGTTTCTTTAACTAAACCCCATAAATTTTTATGCATTAAATGCATTTCGACTTGAACTTTTACCTTTCTAGATGTGGAAGTTCAATCCATTAATTTTTTCAAAAACTATTTGTTCCATGTTTAAATAAAAAACTACTTTATGATGGATACCTCACAAATATGTAGCAATAGTAATAGGCAACGTTGTAGATTCCCTGAGACTGTCTCCTTCGCACACGCAACACTTCACTGGTTGGGTATGCATTTACAACATGCGATGTACCCAAATAATCTCCTTAATTCTCGAAGCAATACGATTATCCTCTGGTGTTGAATCTCCATGCTGTAAGTTTCATGCCTCTAATCTACACCAATTGGCCTACTCAAAGAACAAGGCGAAAAAATGGTTGGGCCCTCGGCTCCTGCTGCTTCACAATTTTCCTGTTGGTTGGTTTCAATACCAATGCTAGATCTCCTTCCTTAGTAGCATTTAATAGCGGACAACTTCTATAGGTCAATCATTGAAATCACCACATACAGGATCCACACAGATTTTTCTTTCTAGTTCATACGCAGCTCCGCAGAATGCTACACCACCACGGATTCCACTGTGCCAAGTAAAGTCAGTTTTTTGAGATTCACTGCGTCTTGGCACAAATTCCGTATACCGGATCTCATACAGTGAACTATCATATCGCGACAACTACAACGCTCAGCTCCATATGCGCAGAGCTCTCCTCCATGTTTTTACTCACAACAAAGCCGCCCTTAAGCATGGAGGAAATGAGATGTATGAGTCTCTTCTTGATTAATTAAGGCAGTCCATCTGCTGCCGGTTTGGTGGCAAGCTCATCAGTTCGATATCAAATTCAAATTCAGTCCTCTCGCATTTCCTTGGGTGTCACGCCCCTACACCTGCGGTAGTCTTCAAACCGCTTATAGCGAGGTGTGGCACCACCGAATGCTTTCTTTTCACCAATACTAACATTCATAGACTACGCCTAATTCACTTGTCCTTACTTAGTTTGTGTTTCGCAACCAAGTAAAATTATGTTTATCCTTTATACCAATGAACACCCATACTCATTCATTATCAATAGCAATTATAACAAGAACAACAATTGCACAGTATAAAGGGAGGGGCAACTCCCTGAACAATGAGTCTGCCCAATAATATATTATAATCAATCTTTCTTCAATAATACAAGTATACTTGGCAAGATCCAAGTCTATACTTAGTCACTTTTACAACATAGGAAAAACAGCTTTTTACAATACATGTGCACACCTTGCACAAAGAGTGGGTGCTCACCTGAGCCACCAAGACACCCTTGTCAAGACCCGGCACAAAGTCACAACCGAACTCCAACCTTGGGCACACCTTGCCCAACACCTTCACCTTCCACCGTGAGCAGCTTCAATAAGTGCGAGCTACTAAGGAGAGCGCATGAGCTATGCGCTCAACTCCCCTCTTGAACTGCGCACTTTTCTTCTCCACAAGAGTGAAGATGTGTTGTTCGAATTGAATGTTTGATGCTCAACGCATTCCATAATATATATGCTATGTAAGTGTGGGTGGGGCTGCCCAGCCGACCACCCAGACACCCTTCCATCGCACACTTTGGGGCGTTCTTCAAGTCGGCCTCACCACCAATGTTGGTCGGCCAACCCTCCACCATAATGCGCTCCAAGTATGGGTATAACCAACGCACAACACTTAGTTGCTCACCAAGTGTCGTCACATAACGTCACAACCTTCGTCGCATTTCTGTTGTGCAGCGCACCCGCCCGTGCACCGCACCCGTTCACCCACGCCCGCGTTCGTTCACCCGCGCCTGCTTCCGTTCACCGTGCCCACGCCCGTTCACCCGCGCCCGTGTCCATTCACTCGTGCCCGCGTTCGTTCATCGCGCCCGCATTTCTTGTCCGTCGTGCGGCCCGGCTCGCCGCGCCCAACAGCGCCCGCTTCGCCCAACCGCGCCCGACTACCCAAGGACCTTACACTGGGTCTGTAACGCCCTGAGGTTTTGCCCGGGCGCGCGCTCCTCCAACTCGCAAAAATGACTAAGTGTTAGTCATGACCATCGCATAAGGCGCGCGAATAATACAAGTTATGGGCGTGCGAAGTGTATATATATGCAATGGAAGGTTAAACGATGGACTTAACCAAGCCGACGCATGAAACATAGGCAAGGGGCGTTCATTGTTGTACATTGTAGCATCGGCCAGGAGAGATACGCAGAGTTGAGAGGCGTATATATTGGTGCGACCTGCGGTTCATTTGATAGGCAACTCACATCGCACTAAGGAGTAGTGCGCACTTGGAGAAAGGCGTAACTAACCGCAGTTCGGTGGATGAGCCTGCCGAGCTGGGTGAAGGACGAGTCGAGGTCCAGTTGAGGTTTTTCGGTGTTCGCACGGGCACCCACGCTTGTATCGCATTAAGACCGGGTTGTGGTCGGGCAAGGGTCGTGCACGGTGAGCCCGCCCGCCCAACGCCGAGTTGGTGTGGTTCGGTTATTGTCTTGTTGTGTGTTGGCGGTGGGTTCGTGCACGGGCACGCTAGCCCGCCCGACGACACGAAGGGTGTTTGTATTATATATTGTAACTTGGTTTCGGTGGAGTTTTGGCAAGACCACCGTGCGGTCGTGAACGGGCGGGCGCCCTCCCAATTTGTAAACTTTACAAATATAATAAAAGAGATTATTATTATATTGTCGTGTTGATTTTAATATTGTATATTGTTAATGGTTTCCGCACATTAATAATATGAATTCATGATGGTTGTGAATTGTTAAGACGTAGTTCGCAAAGTTTATTAACGATGGAACATCTTAATAACTTAGGCGGTGCCGCACCCGCTCAATTAAACGAAAAAAGAATTGGGGGCGTGACAGTTGGTATCGGAGCAGATTCAGGGTTGAAGAAGCTTGACGAAAAGCTGATACCAACCTTGACAGTTGGTATTAGAGCAGCTGATCCGAATGTTGAAGCTGCTGAACGAAGCGAAGGTGATATGGTGAAGCCTAATAGAGCAGGGTTGCTCATGACAGGTGAAGCTGATAAGGTTATGGAGAAATCATGGATGAACAGTCTGGGTTTCGTGGACTTGATGGTTCATGGCAAGACCGTTCAAGCTCTGGTGGACACGGGGGCCACACATAACTTTATGACGACACGGTTAGCAAAAGAGGCTGGGCTGACGATCACCCCATCGAATATGGAGGTCAAGGTAGTGAACTCTAGAGATAAGGTGGTAGGTTTGGTACACGATGTACCTGTGCAGATAAAAGACTGGAAGGGTCAGTTGGACTTCACGGTGATGGAGATGAACGACTTTGATATGATACTCAGACAGGATTTCTTGAAGGGCAACAAGGCTATTTTTGTCCCCTTCTGTGATGAGGTGGTGCTGGTTGGACAGTCACAAACTTGGACTTTGCCCACTCATAGACAAAGGAGGGAAGTCAAGGTGCAGCATGTTTTGGCACTGAGTTTGGAGAAGGCTATGAAGGATTCAAATATGGAGACATATGCGGTGATGTTCAAGGATGTTGAAGGTGATGGAGTGGGGACGCCTGTTCCAGCTGAGATATCTGATGTGCTTACCAAGTATGCGGATTTGATGCCTGATGAGCTTCCGAAGAAACTTCCACCAAGGCGTGCAGTGGACCATAGCATTGAGCTTGAGCCAGGAAAGCAACCCCTGGCTAAAGCACCTTATCGATTGTCAGGGCCTGAATTGGAGGAATTGAAATGCCAGTTAAAGGAGTTAACTGAGGCAGGTTTCATTAGACCTTCAAGGTCCCCTTATGGAGCTCCGGTATTGTTCCAGCGGAAGAAGGATTCGAATGAGCTACGGATGTGCTGTGATTACCGTGCATTGAACAAGCAGACGGTAAGGAACATGTATCCTTTGCCATTGGCTGCTGATTGTTTTGACAAGCTTGCGAAAGCCCGAGTGTTTTCCAAGCTGGACTTGAGGCATGGGTATTATCAGGTGCGGATAGCTGAAGGAGACGAGAAGAAGACCGCGATAGTAACAAGGTATGGTAGCTTTGAGTTCCTTGTTATGCCATTCGGGTTGTGCAATGCTCCTGCTACGTTTTGCACTTTGATGAACGATGTTCTACGACCATACTTGGATTCGTTCGTAGTGGTATACTTGGACGATATAGTGGTGTTCAACGACAACATGGAGGATCATAAGAAGCACTTGGCGATGGTATTCGAGGCACTGAGGACAAATCAGTTGTTCTTGAAGAAGTCTAAGTGTGTGTTCGCTCAGACCGAGATTTCGTTCCTTGGGCATATTGTTGGTCAATGGTACATACGGATGGAGCCGAGCAGGGTGAAGGCGATCGAGGACTGGGTTGAACCGAAGAATGTCCATGAGGTGAGGGTGTTTTTGGGCATGACCAACTACCAACGGAAGTTTGTAGTGGGGTACTCCAAGGTGACATCGGCACTGACAGACTTATTGAAGAAAGACAAGAGATGGAGTTGGACGAACAAATGTCAAGAGGCATTTGATGACTTGAAGAAGAGGATGGTTACAGCACCGATACTGAAGTTGCCTGGCTTCGAGAGACCGTTTGAGGTACACACTGATGCTTCAAATTTTGCCATAGGAGGAGTTCTTATGCAGGATGGGCATCCGGTGGCGTACGAGAGTCGGAAGTTGCAGGATAGAGAATGAAGGTATCCGGTTCATGAGAAGGAGATGACTGCGATCATTCACTGTCTTCATGTGTGGAGGCATTACCTGATTGGGAAGTCGTTTGTTGTCAAGACTGACAACGTTGCAGCAAGTTATTTTGCATCACAACCGAAGCTTTCTGCGAAGCAAGCTCGTTGGCAGGACTTCCTGGCAGAATTCGACATGACTATCGAGTATAGACCAGGTAGACACAATGCGGTAGTAGATGCCCTTAGCAGGAAGGGACAACTTGCAGCATTGGAGGAGGAAGAAGACCGGGCAGCAAGGAGTAGGAGTCAAGTTCAGATGTCAAAAGAGATGTAGAATAAGATCAAGGAAAGTGTTGAAACCGATACTTTGGCGCAGAATATAGTGAAGCAAATAAAGGAGGGGAAGACACGAAAGTTCTTTCTACGAGACGGATTCTTGTTCTTTGGAAACCGACTCTATGTTCCAAAGTCATCCGGACTCAGGAGACACCTTTTGAAGGAGTGCCACGATTCTCCGTGGGCTGGCCACCCAGGGCAGCGTCATTCTTTGGCATTGTTGGAGAGAGGATTCTTTTGGGAGAAGATGAGAGAGGATGTGGAGGAGTATGTACAAACGTGCATCATTTGTCAGCAGGACAAATCGGATACTCAGAGACAAGGAGGACTGTTGCAGCCTTTACCGATTCCAAAGAGGCCATGGATGAGTGTCTCGATGGACTTCATCACTCAGTTACCACAGGTTCAGGGGTATAACGGGATTATGGTCGTGGTTGATCGTTTTTCCAAGTATGCTGTCTCTGTTCCTACAAAGATACCTTGTGGAGCCGAGCGAATAGCAGAGTTTTTCTTTAAGAACATAGTGAAGTATTGGGGGATGCCGTTGAGTATTGTGTCGGATAGAGATCCGCGATTTACAGGGAGATTTTGGACCACATTGTTCAAGTTGGTCGGGACAGAGTTGTTGATGAGTTCGAGTTACCATCCGCAGGCAGATGGGCAGACCGAGAGGATCAACACATTGCTGGAGGACTACTTGCGACATTATGTGACGGCTGATCAGAAGAATTGGCCCGAACTCTTGGATATTGCTCAGTTTAGCTACAATATTCAAAAGAGTTCCGCGACAGGGTATAGTCCATTTGAGTTGGTAAATGGACATATGTCAGTTGCACCGCATACCGTAGTGACGAGAGGCTTCTTGAGAAGTCCTCATGCGAAGAAGTTCATGAAGGCTTGGGAGGAGACCTTGGAGTTAGCACGGTTACGCTTGCACGATGCTGCAAGGGGGATAAAAAAGTATGTTGATCATGG
Organism: Pinus tabuliformis; assembly: GCA_031772625.1. Lineage (NCBI taxonomy): Eukaryota > Viridiplantae > Streptophyta > Pinopsida > Pinales > Pinaceae > Pinus > Pinus tabuliformis. The sequence goes on from CM062813.1 coordinate 612,351,015, forward strand.
AAGACGGGAGGCACACTTCGGTGTGGGAGATATGGTGTTTCTCAGGATTACCGGGGAGCAGTTTCAGCCAGCCAAGGGGACGACGAGCAAACTGACACGGAAATATGAGGGACCATTCCGAGTGAAGAAGAGAGTGGGGGAAGTTGCTTACGAGCTGGAGCTTCCACGCCATATGAACATGAAACACCCAGTTTTTCATGTGAGTCAGTTAAAGAGATGTAGACTTGATTCAGACCATCCAGAGAGGGTTGAGCCGACGAGGGGACCAACCGGGATTGTGGACAGACCAGGACTAGAGTTGGAGAAGATTTTGAGTCTCAGAACTACAGGAGTTGGCTGCCACATGCGACGGGAATTTCTTTGCAGATGGAAGGATGCACCGGAGGAGGAGAGCTGGGAGACGGAGGATTCACTTTGGAGATGGAAGGACAAGATCGCGAAGTATGACAGGAAGTTGAAGAGAAGAGCAGGAATTATCGGGACGATAATGACTTCTGGTGGGGGAGGATGTAACGCCCTGAGGTTCTGCCCGGGCGCGCGCTCCTCCAACTCGCAAAAATGACTAAGTGTTAGTCATGACCATCGCATAAGGCGCGCGGAATAATACAAGTTATGGGCGTGCGAAGTGTATATATATGCGATGGAAGGTTAAGCGATGGACTTAACCAAGCCGACGTATGAAACATAGGCAAGGGGCGTTCATCGTTGTACATTGTAGCGTCGGCCAGGAGAGATACGCACAGTTGAGAGGCGTATAAACTTGGGCGACCTGCGGTTCATTTGACAGGCAACTCACATCGCTCTCACATCGCACTAAGGAGTAGTGCGCACTTGGAGAAAGGCGCAGCTAACCGCAGTTCGGTGGATGAGCCCGCCGAGCCGGGCGAAGGACGAGTCGAGGTCGAGTTGAGGTTTTTCGGTGGTGCGCACGGGCGCCCACGCTTGTATCGCATTAAGACCGGGTTGTGGCCGGGCAAGGGTCGTGCACGGTGAGCCCGCCCGCCCAACGCCGAGTTGGTGTGGTTCGGTTATTGTCTTGTTGTGTGTTGGCGGTGGGTTCGTGCACGGGCACGCCCGCCCGCCCGACGACACGAAGGGCGTTTGTATTATATATTGTAACTTGGTTTCGGTGGAGTTTTGGCAAGACCGCCGTGCGGTCGTGCACGGGCGGGCGCCCTCCCGATTTGTAAACTTTACAAATATAATAAAAGAGATTATTATTATATTGTCGTGTTGGTTTTATTATTGTATATTGTTAATGGTTTCCGCACATTAATAATATGAATTCATGATGGTTATGAATTGTTAAGGCGTAGTTCGCAAAGTTTATTAACGATGGAACATCTTAATAACTTAGGCGGTGCCGCACCCGCTCAATTAAACGAAAAAAGAATTGGGGGCGTGACAGGGTCTCTTGAAAGGAGTCAACCTAGAACTACCAACTCTAATACCAAGTAGGAAAACAAAGATATGCACACACAAAGGAAATATATATTTTTGTGGAGATTGGTTGGAAATATATATTTTTATGGGGATTGAGAAATTATTTTAACAACTCAACCAATTAAAATCAAATTTATCTATTTTTAAATATAAGCATGTTAATAAAATATAAAAAAATGATAGTAATTTATTAAACAAAATTTATTAATAAATTTCCAATCATTTTAAAAGTGTGGTCTATTTATTTTTTATATGTTTTGGAGTTTTAGTTAAAATTGAACAATATAAATTTTTTTGTCAAATCATAATATTTTGTTACTTAAAATATATTTTTGACTACAAATTCATTACCTTGAAAATGTTTTGAACACTAAAATTGTAAAGAGTTCACATTTCAAAATTATAATTCCAACCAATTTTTACAAATTTGTAGAGAAATTCCAAAAACTCGCAAATATATAATAAATAAATTCCAAATAAAACTTGTTAATAAAATATATACCATTTATAACAATTTCATTAAATAAACCATTATCGAATTACTCAACAAGATTCGAAACGTACCTCCTGTAATAAGTTAATTTGCATGCTTTCATTTTGTTACAATAATTGAAATTTGTATTTAAAATGTCAATGCCGTGAGCCATAACATGACAACAAGATTTGCCAAACGGCCCGCGCGCAATTCAGAAGGCACGTCACAAGCAATGGACCAAATTATTTCGTCGCGTCGGGCCATACGTTTTCACGGCACCAAAAGAGAATCCAGCTATCCGCTGCTATCATATCAGCAAAGAGTAATTCTTCTTGGCCGCAGACAAACCATCATCCTCCTCTCGTATTTGCAACACCGTTTTGATCTCAGTTCAGATGCTTCACCCGTCTCTCCATCATGACTGAGGTGCCGCCAAGAAAACTCGACCGTGAGGCCTAGCCTCTGTTAGATTCCATTGATGTCCTGGACCCGAAACGCTTCCACGGAGAAGAGACAGAACCGTTTCTTCATCTACTGCAACTAGATCAATTCTTCGCAGATGACGACAGAAAAAAAGAATTTGTCCCCAATGAGGAACTCGTGAACGGAGTCATGAGAGGCCTGGAGAAAGAGATGGTAGCGACATGTCCCACTTCGTACCCTTCCTCCAACTCTGGGGATAATTCTGCAGGCTCTGATATTTACAGCGGTCATGAAGGTCAAACCCCAGATTCGGACTTGGGGGTCGATCTGTGTCATCTCCTAGAGGCTTCAGACGACGAGCTTGGCATTCCCCCAAGCCCCGTTCTGGACATGGAAGCTTTATGTCATCTTCGAAGGAAACATCCGAGAGTTTGCGAGAGAACCTTGGTGAAAACTGGTACTTGGAGAACGACTTTGAAAACTATCAACAGTTTGCATTCTACGAAGATGCAGCCTGGGATGCTGTTCAGCTTGAGGATTATATGAACAGAAGTTTCCTCAGCGAGCCCATGCTATTCGATGGACAATATTCTGCCGTATGGAGACTGTAATCTGCCCATCGCAGGTAATAATTGCATGTTTTTTTTATATTTCTTTTTTCAGAGAGAAATCTTCATATTGCCGAAGCCTACAAATATTTATAATCAATATGACCGAAGCCAGCAGAGATTTAGAGAGAAATCTTCATATTGCCGAAGCCTACAAATATTTATAATCAATAGGACCGAAGCCAGCAGAGATTTAGACCGAAGCCAGCAAAAAATGGCCGAAGCCAGTGGAATAAAGCAAGCTTTCTTTATATATGTAAGGCTGGTGTTTCAATCTCGTCGAGACAAGACGTACTACAACATTTTAACCATCACAAAAGTTGATTTCTGGAATAGTTTGGCAAATTATCCGACGCATATCGTTTAGCATTGTTTTAAATTTGGTATTTGAAGTTTAGGAGCTTTGATATTAATGTAATAGAACAAATCCTCAGAAGTTATCTTTCCAATTTAAAGACAAAATATGTGGAGGGTACTTTATTCGTATGATCCGAATTTAGCTTTGTTAAAGGTTTTGCAGGTTTTGTCATCCCCATTGCAACGATTTTATTGGATCAACTGTTCCATTAATGGCAATATTTATGGAATATCATATAAGCACAATAAAGTTAAAGAGGTCAAAAACAAAAATTGTTCCGTTAGAATAACTTTTGAGTTTTGAATTCCCATTCGCAGGAGCCGCTGACATGGGCGGTGGCCTCAACCTCTTTAGGTTAAATGCACACCAATCCACCAAATCTTGTCTTATCTTAATTAATAGCTAAATTATTTTTAATGTCCATGTGATAACGCAAGGCAGCTAAAGGTGCACTCACTCATAAATTGACACACATCCCAGCGTAAAAAGGTTTCATTACTCGTCCCTTCAGTTGGCCGTCCATAGTCAAAGTTGTTGCTTCACCTTATAATACATTAATAATGTATAATGTGTTCCATTCTTTAATTTGATTTAAGGTTATATATATATATATATATATATATATATATATATATATATATATATATATTCTCTTAATCTTATTTTATGAATAGGATATAAAATTGCATTTTGCAAATATATTTGGTGTATTTTGATAAAACTGTATTATATTTTGTGAAATTTCTCATAATAATAATTATTCAAAAATATAATTATCTTGTTATTATTTTAATCAACACTTCATACAAGAAAATATTTACATTTCAAAATGAGAACTTTGCTAAGATGTTGTCCTTATTCAATAAAATTATTAAAATTCATAATGTTTTGCTTCTTTATTTTCGACGATCATCGAACTCCCATAAGCCTTCTTAATACCCACTTTAGAGGGCCAATCTCCCATCCAATTAGGTTCCCTGAAAACATAGCTACAAAAGAATAAACCAAAAGTATCTCTCACATTACAAATCTCCTCCAAATCTCGTAATAATTGTTGGTTGTGACATCCATGAATTCCTTTAACCGGGGTGATAACTACCATGGACTCTCCAAAGACTTGTAGGGTCTTACATCATTTTTCTTCGACAAGGAGAAGGAGTTTTATTAAAGCCATGAGGTGAGCATAATTGTTTGTATTCACACTAAGAACCATCTCTAAGGTAAACAAATTATTTTCAAAAAAGTAGAGTTTAGGTCCTCCATCACAAGATCACCCACCATCGTAAGAAGCTCCATCAAAGAAATCCCATGGTTTGGAATTGTCTAACTCTTCAAGGAAAGGGAACCTAGTGTTTGAAGGTTGGTCTTTTTTGGGAGGACCACAAAAGCTAGTAGAGCTCTGTGCTATCATTTTGTTTGGACAAAAAAGGACATTGTGGAAGATGACCTTTTTTTGGCTAGCCAAATTCCCTAGGAGATGATCAAAGGGATGGTTATGATTTTTTTAATTGCTCAATCATCAAACCAATTTTTCCAAGCCTCCAAAAAACTACCACTAGCCAACTCCTTTCCAATATTAAGGTTTGAATGGTAGAGGGAAAAAGTCTATTTTTTGAAGGGACAATTAAAGATGAGGTGTTGAACAAATTATTCTCCAACCTTGCGAAGGGCACACCAACTCAGTCCTTCCAAATGTCATTTTTTGTAAATTGTCCCAAGTAGGAACCTTGTTTTCAAGTAAACACCACATGAAGAGGCAGGATTCTGCCGCACATTTTAATTTTAACAAGTGTTTCCACCAACATACATGTTCCCCTTTTAATCTATGAGTAATAAGCTAAATGTAACCCAACTTTGGAGTATAATATCCAAAGGGTGAATGTGATCGGTGCAACTCATCCTCCTTGTTAAATAGCCTTATGCGAGAGGAAAAAATCTTTGAAATTAAGCCCATCGAAGCATCACCATTTGCATCTAGAATTCCTAAATTTTCAACCAACTACCATCCTTGTCCCTAAATATCAATAGTGGCCATGTCCACCAGTTGATTTAAAGTATGGATGACAGTTTTGTTGAGGTGGTCTACCAAGTCTTGAGGAAGATGGAAGCCTTCCCCACACCCAAACCAAGGGTAATACCTACTCTTAATTTCTATCCATTACCAAATTTCATGCAATACCTTCTTTAATCAAAGGGAAATAGTCAATGAATTCCTTCCATAATACTAAGATCTTAGTTTGAGCTTTGTTAGGTTTCCTTATCCACTCTTCTAGAGTCCTAGGGTGTACATCTTTCCTATGGATCACTTCTATCCATAGGATTTTAAAAGAAATAAGACTCCATCTTACCTTAACAGGAAGCACTTTTGCAAAGAGAGGGAGATTCTTTAACCCCTCATCGCCCAAAGGCTTTGGGAGAATGATTTTGTCCCACTTTATCAATGACATGACAAATTGATCCTTGGAACTTGCCCACAAGAATATTCGATAGACTTTGCGAACCTCTTCCATAATCCCTTTCAGGATCCATGTGAGCATTGTCCAATAGATGAGAATGGATTTGAGGATGAATCTCACTTCAATAAGCCACCCAACTCTGGACAACCAACGCACACTCCAGATTTTGTCTTTTCTCCAATTTCGCAACCTGCTAGGTGTAGGGAAAAATCCCCAAAATATGGAGAGCTTCCTAAGAATCAAGTGAGAGCAATGAGATGGATAACTTGGATACATTAGCTTCCATGCCCATGGAGGCCTCTAAGAGACCCAAACCATATTGTAGAAAATTTTCGTCTCTATGCAAGCCATTGAAAAAAATAAAAATATCATCAACAAACAACAAATGTGGTAAAGAAAAATTTTCTATGATAGTCATAACTTTGAACGCCATCCATATTTAGCATTGAAAAATATTCTGCTTAAGTCTTTCACCTCTAATATGAATAGAAATGATGACAGTGAATAACCCTACCTGAGAAGGAACATCATTGATTAAGATCGTTAAGGAAACCAAAGTATGAAAACTCATAGCCCGTTGAATGAAATGTACTTTGCAAGCCAAATGAGTGAGAAGGAGATATATGTAGAGTCAGCCTATCTATTCAAAAGCCTTAGATAAATCAATTTTTAGGACTACTCCTTTAAGTTTCTTAGTTTAAAAACTATGAGTACCTTCTTAGGAGACTCCAACAACTTCATGGATTTGGTAACCTTCTAGGAAGCCAAAATATTAATAGGAGATGGCTTTGGATATTATTGGATTGAGTCTCCAAGTACTAAGTGTTGCAATAATTTTGTAGATGTAATTGCGAATGGAAATAGGTCTAAAGTCAACAAATGTGTTTGGATTGTCCATACTAGGAATCAAAGCATTGAATTTGGAGTTAAAAGAGGTGAGGAATTTCCCAATTTACCTAAATGTATCCACAACCTTGGGAAGATCATTCCCAAGCAGTTCATATAGACCTATAAAAATTCTATAATCCATCCATCTAGACCTCGGCATTTTCCCTTTTGGAAGCCATGCAACACTTCTTGAAGCTCAGAGTCTGAAACTTCTTCCATCAGCTATAAATTTTCCTCCTCATTAACAAAACATTGAAACAACAAACTCCAAAGAAACGACATGAAGTTGTGTAATAAATATTTATTTAGTTATTGAATACTTGAATGATGAATATAATCCTTCATGGTGGTGTGCCTATATAGGCATTGACTAGCAACAAAGGTGAATGGACATGATTTGGACCATAACCTTCCATAACTAATATAACTAATTAGCAATTAAATGATTATATATATATACATATATATACATACATATATACATACATACATATATATATATATATATATATACATATACATATACATACATACATACATACATACATACATACATACATACATATATATATATATATATATATATATATATATATATATATATATATATATATAATTTTCATTTAATTATTATTTCTTTATGAATTATTTATTCATAACATTTCCCCTCCATTGAAAATTGCTTTGGCCTCGAAGCAGAGGTAATCTGGGGTATTTTTGTAAGAAATACTTTGTTTCCCATGAGGAATCTTCTTCTGGAAGCTTTTTCCACTCAATCACGTATTCTCTAATCATTTTTGGAACGTAATACCTTTTCTCCAGTTGTGAGGATGCCTTTGGGTTCTAAGACGATATTTCCTTCTTCATTGACTTCTGGTATCTTGGTATGAGCTAATTGGTTTGGCCCTACCACCTTTTTGAGACATGAAACATGGAATACATTGTGGATTCGGCAACTATTTGGTAGTTTTAATCCATAAGGAATGTCATTGATCTTCTTGATTAGTTGGAAAGGGCTATAGAATTTTAGAGCCAACTCGTTTTTCCCTTGTTGTTTTAAGGATAATTGCGTGTAGGGTTGTAGTCTTATGAAGAACCAACCACCTTCTTTGAATTCTCTTTCTGAACAGTGTTGGTCAGCTTTTTTTTTCATTCAGTTTCTAGCGGTTGCAAAGTTTTCTTTTAATATCTTAATAATCCTTTGACTTTCTTCCAAATGATACTTCATTGCTTGAAATTTAGAGTCATTTAATGAAAAATCCTTCAATTTTAGGGGTTCATAACCATACAAGGCTTGGAATAGGGTCATTTTAATTAAGGTATGATAGGTGGTATTGTACCACCATTCTGCTAGGTGCAATTGCAGAGGCCATTTGCTTTGATTATCATATATGAAGCATCGAAGACATGTTTCTAAACACGTATTTAATATTTCTATTTGACCATCTATTTGTGGGTGATAGGATGAAATCATGTTAAGGTTCATTTGAGCATGTTTGCAAAATTATTTCTAGAAATTCCCCTTAAATATTTGGTAGACCATGTAGCTTGTAGATGGTTTTACAAAAGACTTCTACAATTTGTTTGGTTGAGTCTGTTTTCTTGACTGCCATGAAATGTGAATATTTAGTGAGTCTATCAACTACAACAAATATATTTTCCTTACCGTCAGGCATGGGTAAATCGTCGATGAAATCCATTTAGATTTCTTCCCATTCCTGATTTGGGATATGTAAGGGGTGTAGCAAACCAAGAGTTGAGGCATTTTCTCTTTTATTACTTTGAGATATTTTGCATTTGGTGATATATTTTTGAATATTCTCACTCATTCCTTTCCAGTATAACATTTGATGTGTGTTATTGTACGCCTTGAAGAATCCAACATGTCTAGTTGCAGGGGAATTGTCTGATTATTTTAGAGCCTTTATTTTAAATTTGGATGACAGACTTAGATGATTTCTACATGGTGCGTTGTAAAACGATTACTTTTATAAAATAAATAAACATGGTGCACAACATAACATAAGGCATTGGTTCTTTAATAGTCAATAGCACTGTACCCTTCACATAGTAAAATGTCGCAATGCATATCAGTAAGGGGAACCACTATAATTTCAAATTTCAAAGAATTGTGGTGCTATTTTCCAACAAAGTTGTGATGTGGTACACTTAATAAAATGCCTCATTCCTTCTTCTAAATAGCACTGCTAAGCGGTTTTTAAATTCTAAACATATGGCGGTGCTATAGTAAAATACTGCAATGGTGCAATACCTGTAATAAAACGCCCCTAGGCATCTCAAGAAAAGCAATGTGATATTTTTGAATTAAAAAAATGGTACTTTTGGATATATCCCACACCAGTTGTTTGGAAAATTCACAAGAGGAGGGTGAAATAAAAAACACTCTCTTGACATTAATTTTCATTTTTACAATCTAAAGTGCGGGAGAGCTCTCAAGCACTGGTGCCACTCTGACCACATGCAAGCTCCCTGACGTCTATTCTTCTCTTGCTTACCATCCTTTCGTACCATGCTCACTATTTGAGTTTTCAATTTTTTCAAACCATCCTACAATTTGTTTTTCTCCATTATGTGTCCACAATGGCTCCTCGATGACAAAATGTCTAGGTAATATCTATGTTTCTTTGTAATTTAATATTTTAGTGTATAGAATTATAAATTAGGCTAAATTTCCCCCCTTCCAACTGGACCCCAAAAATACTTTTGGCTTATGTTTCTCTGAACATTTCTGTTAAATGTTGTCATGTTTCTTATATGATTGGGTGATGGAGACTTGGACAATCTAATGGTTCAACTTCTTCAACTATTCAAATTCAATTCTTGTTCCTTTTGGCATACCACTTTTCAATCGTCACTATCTTTGTAAGGCACACGAACTCACAAAGATATAATCCCTAGAGTGTTGTCTCAAGCCAAATATGGTCTTGCGTCAGGGACCCACGGGCACAAACGACATGTTTAAAATTTAAATCTATAGAATACACTTAAAGAGAGTGAATGAGTTTCTTATCTTGGTGACTTCACATTGCCTAAAGCTTAGACTTCGAAGGACATGGAACTCGCTTGTTTATAACTTTATAGTTGGATGAATGGATATTTCTCAGCATGGAGAGTTTGATTTATAATTTTACCAGTTGTCTTTATACAATTTGTAAAGAGATATGGTTAAAAATTCTTCAATTTCATTTCTTGTAAATCCCATTTGATTCTCTTCATTCATTGGATTCTTAAATTCAGGAAAATCTCCTATAGTTTTTGTATTTATAACTATTGCCATAGTAACCATTGGAACATTTACCAACTTTGTTCTAGGGGGAGGATAATGAAATTTTGGGTCGTCAAATTATAAAGGAGGAACTTTTGGAGGTTTTGAATGAAAGTCTTAAAGATAATAGGGCAGGGTCTGATGGATGTGGGGTGGAGTTATTCATACACTTCTATGAATTGTTGTCGTCGGATCTATTAGCGATATGAAAGGAGTTGAGGACTCTAGGATTCATCGTAGGGGTCTTAAATCCTATGTTCATTGCCCTCCATCTCGAAGAAAATGCATCTTATAACTTTTGATGACTATTGCCCTATTTTTTTATGTAATCCTATTTATAAGAATTATGATTTTCAGACTAATTGCTTGCAAGATTAAATGGTTTATCACCAAGCACATCTCTCCCAAATAATTCAGTTTTCTTGAGGGCTGCCAGATTCAGGATGTCATTGGCATCACACAGGAGCTCATGCATTCAATCAAGACTCAAAAATTGAAGGTTTGTTTGCTAAAATTTGATCTACACAAGGATTTTGATTGTGTTGACTCAGATTTCTTAGGCTAGTGTTACTCAAAATTGGGGTTAAGCCTCAAAACAATAGGTGGATTATGGCATGCATCAACGCTGCAAATTTTTCAGTAATCATCAATGGTTTTCCATCTATGTTCTTCAGGGCCTTTAGAGGGTTATGTCAAGGATGTGCTCTATCCCCTCTACTTTTCCTCCTCATCATGGATTGTTTGTCATATGATGGAGGACGTTAGGGACATGGGCCGTTTTTTGGGAATCAACATAACTAGCCACAACCCAATCACTCAATTAATGTTTATGGATGATATTTTATTTAGAGGAGCATCTAATCTGGAAGAATGGACCCACATTCATAGCATTATGATAACCTTTAATGTGGCCTCCGGTCTTGTCATGAATAAATACAATCCTTCCTTATTCATGGAGATTGTGATGAGACAGTAATCTGGGAGTTTAGCAACCTCTTCGCCATAGTTTGGTTCCTCAGACCTTGTACATGGCTTTGTATATAATGGATTTAGAATTAAACCAAACAATTATCATGCATAGGATTGGGATTGGCTTATTGACATATTTGAAAAAATAATAAGAGGGTGGGAGCATCAATGGTTATCAATGGGAGGTTGACTTAATTTGATTAAATTCGTGTTCCAAAACCTTGTTGTATATTAGATATACCTTTTGTAATTACCTATGGTGATCATTTGCAAGATAGAGTCAATAATGGCCAGGTTCATGTGGTCTGGAATTATGAAAAAGGAAAAAATCCACCTTGTTCGATGGAAAGCTCTCACCAGGCTGATTAAGGACGGTGGATGGGGCATCCTTGATACTCACAATTTCAATCTTGCTTTGATCACTAAAAATGTTGTAGGGATATGACAGATGATATCATTTGGTCACATATCGTTAGGAAGTAATATATGTTCAATTTACATTTTAATTTGTGGATTAGAGGTGGAGAAAGGACTAGAACTTTCTCATCATTCATATGGAGATCTATGTGAAATAATCTTCAATGGTCGCTGACCTTTCTTCGATGGGAAGTTTGGAATGGCTCCACCATTGAGATCGAGTTGGGTGCACTTTAGGTTTTTTATGGGAATCATAATCTTTCAACCCCTTTGATCACAACTCCTCATGAAATTGGCATCTTCTATTTACAACAGATCCATCAAAATCAACTCATAAACAATTTGGGATAGACTTGGAAGAAGGCGGATGAGATTGGTATTCAGGTGGATCTGGCCATTGAGTGGGACAATTACATTGCTCAAATAAGTGCTTTGGGCATCTATCTCAGTACTTAGACAGGAAAATTGATTTGGGTTAGGGAAAAAGGGAAGGGACAACTGATGATAAAGGATATTTATCTCAAAATTCCATGGAATGAGAAAGATTTTGATTATTATCTCTGGCTTCAGGAATCTTGGAAATGGAGGATTTCTGAGACAATTAAATGCTTCGACTGATTGGCGATTCATGACCACATCCTTACTTGGAATAAGTTACTAAAAAGGGACTATATTGGACTTGGTACATGATTTTTGTGCAATCATGTATAGGAAGATGTGGATTACTTGTTTCTTATATGTCCATTTGTTGTTGCAGTCTCGGATGGTGCAATGGATGAAATTGACGTTGCACGTTATTTGACTCCTCTCACGCAAAAAGCATGCTTATCCTACTGGATCAACTCTTGGTCAAAACATTGATCCTTACACTTATTCATCATTTAGTCCATCTAGAGATGCCATAATGCTCTTATTTTCGACCATAAAATTGTTGTTCTAAGGGATGTTTTCATCAATTCATGTGGCCCTCTTCTCGGAATCAGGGATGACAGTAAAAAAGAAGTCGCTTTGAAAGATCAAACTTGGAGACATTGGACAAGTCTTTCCTGTGGGCTATTTCGATGGGGCTTTCCAGAACAAGAAATGTAGGTGTGCGGCGGTCATTGTCATGGAACTAGGAAAATATTTCCATTTCTGGTGGGAGGGGGGACAAGGGACGAATAGTAGGGCTGAAATCATTTCCCTCTGGGGAGTTCTCATAGGTGCAAAATGATTGGGACTTGAAGATATTATGATCTATGGGGATGCGAAGGGCATCATTGACTGGGTTAAGGACTACACACTTTTTAATCCTCCTATCTTAGCTAACTAGATGAGGAGAATTTAGTTACTAGTAAGCTCATTTCATCACATTACTTTTGGTTACATATAGAGAGAGCCAAATCAGATCGTTGAGCTCCTCTCAAAAAGAGGAATCACAAAGGATCCTAGTAAGATCCAATTCACTGCTTATGAACAAGGTGTATTGACTGATGCTAGATTCTTCTTCCATTCCTATGAACAATTGGAAGAAAGAGACTATTGATCTTATGTGAAAACTTTATCTTAATTTACTTTTGCTGCTTACCAATGTTATTGGTATAAAAATACTTTATTTTTGTTTGGAAAAGATTTTTTATAAAAATATAATAACACTTACCATAAAAATAATAAAACAATAATTATAGAAATAAAATATATATATATATATATATAAAATATAAAATATAAGTGAACTGATAAAAATGTAGAATATCTCATAAATTATGTACTCTCTTTTAGTTTTTAGTAATGAAAAGAAAGCGTTTTTTCCTTCCGTAACAAAAACCATTGCGATAATAAAATTATAGTATTGCAGTGCACCCCATATTGAATTCATGGCAACTCTCTCGCAATCTTTCGCTTAATAGAGTGGTACATTTTTAAATAAGCATGCTAATAAAATATAAAAAATTTACAACAATTTCATTAAATAGAATTTATTAACAAACTTCCCTGACGCAACCCTGCTGCCTCCAAATTCCCATACCATTCCATTCTTCAATTGTCGTTGCCACGCGATATTCCTCCGTAGTGTGTTGACTTTAAAATCTTTATTATACATCATATTCTTACAGCTTCCATCAATTTCACCATTCCTTACGTCTCACGTCAATTCGTTTGCAATAGGATTTTCCAAAAAAAAATTAATGTAATTATCAATAACTTCAAGTTATTTAATGGTATGAATTTAATTCTAAAAAATATTTTAGTAATAATTAGAGTAACGATTTTGATATTATAGTAGTATTTTAGTAATAATCATGGTTTATCAATACCATATATGTAAGAAAATATAATTCATTTTATATGACACTTGTTTATATGACATTTTTTTTAATTAATTAATTTAATTAGAAGTAAATAAAAGTTATAATAATTTTTTTTGTCAATTTGTTTGAGTTTTCATAGATTACATCAAGCTTGATCTGTGGCTTAAAAAGCAACAATTCAAAGGTATCTAAGCTGTCAAAATCACTTGGGATTGCATTCGACCTAATCCACGCCAGCGTTTAACATACTTGGATTTTTGCCCATGGAGTTTCGAATCGGTGACCTTCGCATCGCAAAGTAACTTAATAATATACTCCATTATAGTTTATTCTATGCCCTATGAGTAAGTTTAACAATTTTTTACAGAAATTTCAAATTTCAATTTTTCAATACTATTAACCATAATAAAGAATATTCTATAGAAATTAAATACTTACCCTCTTTTAATAATAATTGATAAATGTTTTTATTTTATTTGGTTGATGAATGGAAAGCATATAAAGAAAAAGAAAAAATTTGTCGAACGAGTGGAGAAATGCCTGTCGTCAACAAACTCAACTACCGTTCCTGTCAGGGGCTCGAGTTGGTTACATCCGAGAGAGTCGAAAAACCGACGATCACAGTTAAAGGCATGTGGTTGCGATGGGAGTACGATGGGCACCTGCGTTCATTTAAAGGTGACTTAGGTTAGTACATTCGATTAAAGGCGACTCAGAGGTGGATGTTCAATTATGTGCGGTGACGAGCGCGTCGTGTTGGGTGGGCACCCACCTTTACGGCAAGTCATGCGATGAGAGTGTTGTAAATGTGCGATGGGCGGGGGCATTGGCTGACCTGAGTTGGGAATTTGAGTAGGTGCGTGCCTAGGCGAGGGTGACACATGCAACATGGTTGGGCACGCCTACAAATAGTGTAGGAAGGCCGCAGGTGATCGGTGGACCGTGCGACCAATGGAAGGATGTGAGGATCGACGAGTTGAATGGGTGGGTGGAATAAGCTAATCCTGGTGACAGTGCAACGAAGGACAACGACATGGTTATTATTAAGAAGGTTGACATAAGTGTTATGGGCAGGCCAACATGTTAATGGAAGATGGGCTGACATTTGGCCAAGCCAAAGGATGGGTTGTTTGGAATATCACCATTGTTCAATGGTACATATAAATTTTAGATGGATGTAGAGCATTGGGGCATCATCGAACCATTAAATAACATACTACGAAAATAGTAACAAGGAGAGTGAAGGAGCTAAAGCTAGAGGCAGAGTGTGCATTTGAGTAGGGCCGAAGTTAACACAGGCAATTTTAGGATTTCTTGGGTCGGGTCAAGCGAAGGGTGTACGACAAGTGGGTTGCACTGCATTTGTATCGCAGGTGGGTGAGCTTCCACAACACGCTACAACGAACCGAGTCGAAGAAACGAGAGTGACTTTTGGGTGAACGAGAGGCATCACACATGTCTGTAGACCCGCGGGTAGGTAGGTCGGGTAGCTGCATGAAGGCGTGGACTCGAGGGCGAGTTACATGGTTGTGTGTGGGCACGGGTAGGCTGCAACCCGAGGTCACTACGACGAACAAGTGGGCGGTAAGTGCCCACACCACTACACGATGCATTCGGGTGAACAGTTGGTTAGGGTGAATGGTAGAGGTGTGCAGAGTTACGATAGGAGGGACGAGGGCATAGTGAGGTCACGGATAAGTGAACGGGTTGGGTATGACAATGCTAAGTGGTTTGGTAGTCCCGGTGAAAATAACTAAATGCACAACTTTGGCAATTTTGTAGGCACGGTTTGTAAAATAAGAAGTGCAGGCCGATGCATTGCCAACAACACATGTATATTGTGTTTATGTACAATTGAATCATAATTTTATATATTGATATTGGGTAGACTCTAATATATGGGAGTTTCCTCTCCCACATATGATTGTGTTAATATTTTTCGTTGTGCATACATAGTGTTTATATGCTTAATTGAAGAATTTTATTTCTGCTATGATAATAACACTTGAAGATAATATTGGCTAAGTGTTTGGTTGAGGTGTAGTCAATATACTTAAGCATTGGTTAAAAGAAAATGTATAGTGTTGTCACACTTGCTATATGCGGTTGAAAGAGTACCACAGAGATAGGGTTGTGACAGTTGGTATCAGAGCTTGATTCAGGGTTAGTCGAGCTGATTGAAGTAAAGGAACAACTGCCACTTTCTGAGTAGTTGATAACAGAGCCCACTTTTCAAAGGGCTTTTATTGAAGTTGTGAAGCAAAGATACAACAAGAAGTGTTGCAGGTTGGTATTGAATCTTGGTTTTGAAAGTTCGATAGGGACAAGTTATATGTTCAAAGTTGAACAAGTTAGTGCATAGTCTTAACAAGATCACAAGAAAAACTAATGGCGTAGAACATGGAACAACCTCAAGTAACAGGGGATTCCAATGTTAATCACGAAACAATTTTCATGAACATGTTATTGGACCATATGGAGGAATTTTTTGCAGAGATGACTTCACTGAAAGATGCGAATGCTTAAGTTTAAGAAGGGTTCATGAAGTTGGAAGAAGCAAATGATAACCTCAAGGTACGGTATGAGTATACTGAATAGCAGTATGCACACATAGAGAAGGAATTCAAGAACATTGGAGCTGCAAGAGATCAAGGCTTGGATGAAACCTTGAAGTTGTAAAAAAGTCTTGATGATGCTCGGAATGAGATAGTTGTTTTGAAAAAAGTAGTTCGGCAGGGACCAATAGGAAGAACTGCTCATGTCAAATTCAAGGAACCTAATTCTTATGATGGGATGAGGAGTGCTAAAGGACTTGGAAATTTCTTATAGGATATGGAGAAATACTCAGAGCACTTGGGGATTCGTGATGATGAAGCCAAGTTCAAGGTAGCTGCTCAATTCCTTACTAAGGATGTTAAAAATGTGGTGGAGATGGAAGTTGGATTAGATTGCAAGTCGTCATGTTGATGACATATATACTTGGGATGGCATGAAGAAAGCCTTTTAGACTCATTTTAGCCCACAAAATGAGACTTGGGATGAGAGGACGAATATTAAGTATATTAAGAAGATAGGGATTCCATAGGCATATCAACGAGACTTTTCAAGTGCGATCTTGGAATTACCTGATATGGCAGAGCAAGACAAGGTCTTCAACTTCATTATAGGATTGAAACCTTGGGCGCACAATGAGGTGAATAAGTAGAAGAACAAAACTGTAGAAGAAACATTTTTTGTGGTTGATAGGCTGGTAAAACACTACGATGAAGGGAATGAAGAGAGAAATAAGTCCGATAAAGTGAAGCAAAAGACTACAAAATAGGAGCATTCGAGATCGAGTGATAAGATAAAAATGAAGAAGCCTATGAAATGTTGGTTGTGCAAAGAAGACCACACGGTGAAGAATTGTCCTTCTAGACCTATGGCGGTAGCGGTAGCACAAACCGATGCGAAGAATAAAAAGGAGGAACCAACATTTAGGATGATGTAGATTTTAGGAGTTGTAGCAGCAACAATGACTGTCCCAAGACACCATCTTCAGAGGAATAAATTGGAGTATGTTAACATGAAGGTTGGGAAAGGCACTTTACTCACTATGGTGGACACTGGTGCAAATCATAACTTCATTAGAGAGGAAGCTAGGAGTAAAGTTGGGTTGAAGTTCTTAGCAACCCAAGCTCGTCTTAAAGCAATGAACACTCCACCAGATAGAGTCATGGACATGTCAAAGAATGTGGATATGAACATTGGTGAGTGGTCTTGGAAGATCGATTTAATGATCGTGTGGATGGATAACTCTGAAGTGGTATTGGGTATGGAAATTTTGAAGCAGTATGAGGCTATGATGGTGCCACATATGAAGAACTTGTACATTTATGGCAGACATGATGAAGAACCTTTGGGGGTACCTACCGTGGCAGTTGGGTGTAAATTGACAACAATGAATGTGGAGGGCATCAAGTGTGATGAATAACTGCAGAGAAACAAATTATGGATAAATAACATGTTATTAGGGCATTGTCTAATAGTATCTTGGATTTGATAGGCAAGCTAAAAGCAGTGGAAGGAAATAGGGATGCTAGACTAGAGACTTAGTAAGAGAGCAGGGAAGCATACATGCAAAGGCTGGAAGAGGAAGATTTGGATAGATGGATTGAGCTATTAGAGAATGAGGACAGAGAGACATCATATTTCCCATCCCCTCCATATCTCTAAAATGATATGGGGATAAGGCTCATTGTCTTCTGCTCATGGAAGTGAGTCCTCTCTATGACTTTATGAGCAGGTACTCGGGATAGATGGACACGATTGACAATAGGATGTGAAGACAGTAATGATGATGTGAGGAGAATGTGTTCTTGTTGAGGCAATGTTACATTTGGATTAGCTACCCAACTAATCACTATCACAGGGGGATCTAGCACATGATTTTCTTAAAGAGTTTGATGAGATTTGAGCATGGAGCGGGTCATGGGTGGAACTATCTTGGTGCTCACATATATGGATCTGTCTTAGTGATGGAGGTTTCAGAGATGGTGTTATCAAGGGAAAAAAAAATTTCATAGTGGTGGAGGATGTCAGGGCCTCGAGTTTGCAAGCACCCGATAAAGTCGAAAAATTGACAATTGTGGTTAAATGAGTGTGGTCACAACGAAACTGTAACGGGCACCCACGTTCGGTTAAAGGTGAATTGGTTTAGTACGTTTGGTTGAAGGAAACTCAGAGGTGGATGTTTGGTTATATGCGACGACGAGCGTGCCATGTTGGGCAAGCACCCACCTTTATGACGAGACGTGTGATGAGAGTGCGATCGATGTGTGATGGGAGTATGCGACAGGTAGGCACGACAGATGACCTGAGTTGGGTGTTGGGGTAGGCGCTCGCCTCGGCGAGGCACCCATGAGTGAAGACGACACGAGAAACATGGTTGGGTATGCCTACACTTGGTGCCGGTGACCAGTGGGTCGAGCGACCGATGGAAGGGCATGCAAACCAACGAGCTGAATGGATGGGTGGCATAAGGTGAACTGGGTGACAGTGAAATGGAGGGTAGTGACATGGTTATTATTGAGAGGGGCAATATAAGTGTTATGTGTAGGTTTACATGTTAATGGAGGATGGATCAACCTTTGGCCAAGCCAAAGGACGCACTGTTTGGGAGGTCACCATTGTTGAATGGTGCATATATATTGGAGATGGGTTAGGAGAATTAGGGAATCATCGAACCATCGAATAGCATATAATGAAAATAGAAACAAAGAGAGCGAAGGATATGAAGCTACAGATGGAGTGCACATTTGAGCAGGGTAGAAGTTAGTGTGGGCAAGTTCGGGGTTTCTTGGGTCAGGTCAAGTGAAGGGCATACCACAGGTGGGTTGCACTACATTTGTATTAAAGGTGGGCAAGCTGCCACAACATATTACAGTGAACTGGTTCAAAGAAATGGGAGTGAATTTCGGGTGAACCAAAGGCCACGCGGAGATGTG
Source organism: Pinus tabuliformis (assembly GCA_031772625.1). NCBI lineage: Eukaryota > Viridiplantae > Streptophyta > Pinopsida > Pinales > Pinaceae > Pinus > Pinus tabuliformis. The sequence goes on from CM062813.1 coordinate 612,370,115, forward strand.
GAGACCCTTGGGTAGGAAGGTCAAGCCATTGGATGAAGGCATGGACCCAAGAGCGAGTTACATTGTTGTGTGTGGGCACGAGTAGGGTGCAACTTGAGGCTGCTACGATGGACCTGCAGGCGGGCAGTGCCACACCACCGCATGATTGGTTCGAGTGAATGGTTAGTTCGGGTGAAAGGTAGAGGCGTGCAAAGGTGTGATAAGAGGGCTGAGGGCACAGTGAGGTTGTAGACAACTAAACGGGTTGGGTATGACAGTGCCAAGTGGTTCAAAAATCCCGGTGAAGGTGAATGAAGGCACAACTTTGGTGATTTTGTAGGCAAAATTTGTAAAATGAGAAGTGCAGGCCGAGGCATTGCCAACAACACATGTATATTGTATTTATGTACGATTGAATTACACACTTTTATATATCGATAATGAGCAGACTCTAATATATGGTAGTTTCCCCTACCACACATGATTATGTGTTGATATTTTCCGTTGTGCATACATAATGTTTCTTTAACTATTTGATGTTCGGGAGAGCTTCCGGCCTGAATTATTTGAGGAAATTGACGGTATGAAGGTTTTTGTTCATAGCTTGAATTATGTTGTTTGTTGTACTAGCTGCTCTTATTGTTGCCCTTTCTGCTTACTTCAACTGTATGTCCCAATTTGTGAACAAAATATCCTTGTGGCACTCCTCGATCTTTGGAAGATCATCTTTTCTACCTTATTCATATTCCTGCCAAGAAATAAGTTTTGAAATTCTCTTATTGATCTATTCATATTCTAATCTCTCATCAACCACTTAATTGGTTATTATATCACTTGTTTCACAATATGGAATGATCAATGAGATTTTTTTGCAGAATAATTCCTCTTGTTGTGACAACAGAGAGTTTAGTTCAAGTGCATCTTTAATGAATTCCTATGTTTGAGGGTTGTCTTTGAGTTTATCTATTATAGCCTACATTTTTTGAATCTGTGAATCCTTTTCTGCAATGTCTGTCTGATGTTGTAATCGCATTTGTTCAAATTATTTCCGAAGTTGTAACATTTGCATCTCTTCTTTCCTTTTGGTGCTCTGTCTCTCTTGTTCAAGTTGTTGTTATAAAAATAGAACTCTTTCTTCCTTTTATTTAAGAAAAAGTAGAACTTTTGTTGCCTTATCAATTGTTGCAGTTGCATAGGTGCCTACAAGTTGTGATAGCTTTGTAATATTTTCTGATGGATCAATGGGGGTGTCTTTCCATATTACCTCCATTGATTCACTTCCAAGAGTTGTTTCAAATGATGCATCTAATTTCCTTTTCTTCCTTTGCCTCTTTACTACAACGTTATGTGTTGGGCTATAGAATATGTCCACTGGGGGTATTTCTTCAATCTTTAAAATAATTTCTGAAGTTGGGTAGTCTAGGATGATTTCGATATATTGAGTAGGTTTACAACCTACCGAGTCTGTTTAGGAGTTTGAAATCTAGATGTTCCTTCCAAACTGGTCTCTTTTTGCTACGTTTGGAGCTTTTTATTAAATTTCTCCCATTGCCGATCCAGATCAATGAATTTGATCTTTTCTGTTTGAACCTGTGTGGAGCCAGTCTCTACGTGTTCCTCATCAAAGGCCTTTATAGCCATTTCTTCAACAGTTTTCTCTGTTTCCTTCTTAGGGTCTTTCTCGGGGATTTATTTGTCATTCTAAGATTGGCGTTCATAATGTTTTGAACCTTGAATTGACTTCTCTTGAGATTCCTCATCAGAATTATGTTCGAAAATTTTCTCCAGGCTTACGCTGGCAGTGGGTTCTCTTATTTCTTCAATCTGCAATAGGTCCAAAGGGACCTTTGCCAGTATTTTATTCTTATATATGTGGAAGCGGTTGAGGTCCAGTGGTCTTAATTTTATTGATGCTAAATGTAAGACCTGTGAAAATGTCTTAGCTTCCTCAAAGAGATCATCAAACTCATCATTCTCATGAATAAATTATCTGATTTTGACCATAGTAGTGAAGTTTTAGGTGACCTTGTTAGGGTCATTCTCTCTATATGGGACAATAGCCAGATTCAGGGATGTGATGTTCTGTATCTATTTTTCCTGTACCCAAAATTATTTAATGCTAAAGCACCACATTGTACCAGGAAGGTCGATCAGATGGATTTATTTTGTTCTTTTAGGGTTTTGGTAATACCACCCACCACTGTTTGATAGGCAATATCTCTTGCCAATAATTTATCAGGAACATAAAATGGAAGAACATGCAGAGTTGTAATACTCCCAAAAACTCTGATATAAGTAAATAATTCCTCACCAAACCATATTGCCGCCGGAAAGATGTCTGTTTTAGCTTCCTCTAATAGCCCGGGGTCTTTCTTATCAAAAATGGCTTAGTAAATTGGCAACATAACATCAGGACAAATTTTGTAAAAGTGGGAGCTAAACTGTGATTCCCACAAAACCTTATGACAAATATGGATAGGAGTAGGGTCCTGTAGAGTCCATTTCAGGCCCATATTTAGAAAATGTGAACAAAAACATATAGCATCCATAACATATGCACTCATGTAAAAGGGAGGGATAACCCGAGAGGAGATAATTCTATTGTGCCTGTATTCTCTAATGGCGATAACCAAATCGTTTGACAAAATATTTCTCCAGTTCATAATTATAGCATTAACAATTGCATCAATCAATGGAACCCATTCAATATAAAACCTGGTAGTGTCAGCCTTTCCAAATAGCCTACACAATGCTGCAGCTACAAAATTATGTGGGGCTGACAGAGGTGCAATTAGGTACATACCATTTTTCCCCCACCTGAATTTTTTGGAGCCAGACCTCCAATTCTGCATGACATCCATTGGGTCTTCATTTTGTTTCGCAAAATGCTCGATAAAGGCTTTATCATAGAGCTTTTGTGGTTCTGACAGATGGTAAATTCAGCGTAATTGTCTAGTTTAAATAACCCCATGACTTCATGCCTGGAATTCCTAAATGTTCTATTTAAAATATCCACATTGTCAATAATCCAATTTACCATATTAGTGTATGGAAAGATTTTAGGTCTAGCAGCTATTTTGTGTAGGAAAGAACATGCTTCTTTAAAATAAGAAGCTTCAGATGAGTCCTCAGCATCTGCTCTTACGTTAGTTTCCAGGACCTTTGGGTTTTCTTCCTCCAGTAAATTATACATTACCTCCCATGATGTAGTACCACCATCCTTATTACATATGGTATCAGAGAAGAGTGGAAGCATGTCTGAATCGTCAGACGCAGTAGCCTCTGCAGTCTTATTTCCTTCCTTAACCATTCTTCCAAGCACTATCTTCTTCGGAATTTTCTTGAAATTTGGGCAATGGAGAAAATAGGATAAAAATCAGAGCGATAATGAAAGTGGAAACACAATAACACAATAAATTCTGAAAGAATGTAAGGATGAAATTTTTATTTCAAATACGGGTAAAAAGATATAAATCTTCTCAAGCCATGAAAAGAGTAAATGCAATTAAACTTTATTAATTACTCTTTAACGCATATGTGTGATTTCATTTATGACTCACCAAAACATCACATCACAAGTTTCTAAATGATATTTCAAATTAGTGTATGTTATGTGCAATGTCGATCATGCGATTGCGACAAATCACAATATCGCAATATCACAAATCGTAATATCGCAAATCGCAATATCACAATATCGATGATTGTGAATAGAGCAATTCTATGTTGCTTTGGTGTTTTTCGATTTCCGATGAGTGGGGTACCTTTTACTTTTTTGAGCGTGTTTCCTTTATGGAGAGGATTATTCCATTAAAACAAATATTTATGATATGTTTGACCTCTTTGAAGTTTATAACAATTTTATTATTCCATCGGGTCTGGACCACATTGCAATTCATAGTTTCTTATGGTTTGCATGTTTGTGCCCTTGTAAAATCCGCAATGCAATTGATAAATACTTTAAGGGATATATTAAGACTTAAGTTTTATAAAAAGTTCAATGTTGCCTTCGGTCTTTTAAGGGGGGGTCTTTTATCGCGTTTCCAAGACTTTGCCTCACGACAAACCTTTGTTACTTTTGATCACGCGATTTGTGATAAAGCGAGAATACCTAGTCATAAAGTGACATGGCTTAATATCTTAAATTCTTTTATGGTTTTATTCCAAATGGTTTCAAAATGAAATATTTTATTTGTACAACAAATAGCTGCAAGGAACTAAACAATGACCAAATTATTTTTAATGGTCTATTTGATGGCCGCAAAGCAACTAAAAAATGTAATTTTTTTTTTCCTTAGTATAAAAAAAAAACACGCTATGTTTTATATAATAATAAAAACTTACAAAATATATAATTGTTTTTTATTTGTGCTTATGCTCTGTAGCTAGTTATTTGTGTTTGTTGTCCTATGTTCCATAGAAAATTTACATAATTTTGTCTTAGTTATCACATCCAAAATCTCACGGTTCATGCGAATTCAAATTATATAAACTACAATTTTTTCTTAATCCTTCAACAGAAAAGGAAATTTATTTGTAAGCAATATCCCAAAGTTAAAACAATATATGTAGAAGCTTAATAGTATATTTAGTAGTTTATATAGAATATTTATATTTCCTACATCAATCCTAATATCATGATTGAAAGAAGCATAGTAGATGACACTTGGATCTTTAGCAACTTCTCTTTTAGATAGCATATATGTTATATGGTTTTTCTTCTTGTATATGTGCCTATAAGTGATATGTTAGAAGAATCTCTCCATTGTATAAATTTGATTCATCCAGTTTGTTAGCAGAGGAGGATGTAATTGTGAGTGTCCTTTCACCCAGTCGATGATGCCTTTAGAATTCCTGAAAACCTATAGATCGTTGATATTAAGCCATTTTTCACAGATGAGGACACTCCATAGGGCTATCCTTGTTGCCCCATTGTTGGTTCCCCATACCTCCCTCCCAATAGAAATTATAATATCTATCAGGCTCAATGACGATGAAAGCACCACAACCGCATTGTCTATTTGTGCAGGCACCATAAAAAAACCAACTGGAAACTTATTCCACCCATCCTATTTTTTGACCCTTCTCATATCTTGTTATTTTTTCCTCAACCCAATTTCTGAGAAATAAGCCACAATGCCTAACACAATTTTCCTCACATCCACCTCTAAGTTTTTGAAAATCCTTTTGTTCCTACAACACCAAGTGATTTAGATGATTTATAAAGGAAAAGTGTAGAAATCAAACCAACGTCTAAAGCATGCCTGTAATGAGTTGGAAATTTAGACTACAACAATCTATAAGGTATAAAGGACTGTCATCCAAACCTCCGTAGAAAATGAGCATCTCAAAAATATATGATGAACATCCTCCATGTTCTGCATGCAAAGGGGACATATGTTCAGACCAATAAAAACTCTACATGCAAGATTCTCCTAGGTGAGAATTTTGTTGTGTAAGGAAAATCAACCAAAACATTTGAGTTTCTGAGGAAACTCCCAAGTACAATACTTTTGAAACCAAATGTTATCCTCAGTAGTAGGTTTTGATTTGGAAATATGTTTGTATAGCTCTCTTACTACAATCTAACCCTTATGTGCTTGTCCAACCTAGTTCATCATGTCTAGCTATTTTGAAATAGAAATCCCTACAACACTAGTATGTAAACAGTATTTTTCCCATTCTATAGCCATGATACTGATTAGTCCTATGTCTTCTACCTTAATCTAGGACTGAAAAATGTTAGAAAAATCCTGAAAAGTAGCGATATGTGAGAAGAAGAAATTACCTCTATTGTGGAGATGTTGGAGAATTGAAGCATAAATTGTGTGATTTCCCTGTATGCCCTAGACGGCATCCAAGGCAACTTCAACTTGTGTGCCATTCCAAACCTCCCAATAGAGGCCCCCAAACAACCAATTTATGTTCTTCATCATATTATGCAAATGAAGGAGGTATTTTGTTTATCTCTTGTGCCATCTTTGATCCACACATCAAAATCATTATAGTCCATGTACTTACCTCTAATGATTTGTGATCAGATGCCCCTACTAGTGAGTCCTCTCTAAAGACTATTTTAGATTAGTGCCCTATTGAAAGAGAGATTATCCATAATCCCCTAAGCCCCCCCATCAATAGCTTTGGTAATGAGTGGAAAGAACACCATATGAATTTTACTTAAAATACTGGTACCAGTCCACAAAAATATAGCCGAAATAATGTATATCTTATGTATGATTTCCATTGGAATCATATATAAATGTATCCAATAGATCGAAATAGACTTTAGGAAAAACATTATTGAAATAAGTTTTCCTCCGACAGAAAGCCACCTGAATGAACAATTCTTCAATTTATGCTCAAATTTCTCAATTGTGCAACCTCAATTTGAATTCATATAATTATTAGGCTTTAATTTAAAGCCTAAATAAATGAATATAGAATCCAAACACAGAGTTGGGATCCCAAAAACGTCACAATTCCCCCAATTGTGCAGTGATCAATTCTAATTTCCCCTTGTTCATATCAAGGCCTGAGGGATATCCAAAGGATGTAAGAATGGAATGTAAATTATTCCGCTCGGGAATAGGTCATTCACTACTAAAAATGCGGTCATCAAAAAACATCAAGTGAGAGGCGTTGATGCATCAAGTGATATTGAAAACCTTGATCAATCCACGTTCCCTAAAATACTATATATTTCTACTTAGGCCATCTATGATGAGGAGAAAAAGCAAAGTGACAAATAACATCATTGTTGCAAACCTCTGGAAGACTTGAAAATAAATTTTAGAAGCCCATTAATAATTATTGCAAAATTGGTAGATGTCACACATGCCATAGTCTAGTTGATGTTCAGTAGTGAGAGATTGATCTTGTGTAAAATCAATCCCAAGAATTCCTATTCAAGGTTGTCAAAATATTTGTTCACATCAATCTGCATTAAACAAGCTTTTAGATTTCTAAACTTAATGGAATGTAGACATTCTTTCACAATGGACATAGCGTCTTGTATCTGTCTCCCCTCCAAAAAACAAAATTTGTTTGGCGAAATGTATTCTATTAGGAAGATTTTAAGTTCGCAAGCAATTAACATACAAATATTTTTGTAGATAGACTTGCAAAGGGAGATGGGGTGGTAGCCCATCAAAGTAGAAGGAAGCTTCTTTTAGGAATTAAATTACAAACGCCCTAGTGTAAAAGTGTTTTATTATTAGTCTTGTTAGTTATTGGTTCGAAGGTTATTCCTTCATCATTATCTTAATGTGTTGGATTCTTTAATTTTATCAAATGTTATGTTAAGTTTAGTTTCATATTCTTTATAGTTTTTAATTTTGAAAATGTTATTCAATTTATGGTGGGAATGTTGGTCAATATTTATATAAAATATATAAATATTATACAAATATTATCCAACTTTATGCTATAGCTCCATTGGTAGGAGGAGTGGGTAGTAGTGGTGGTTTCTACAAAGCATGGAGAAGATCGTTCAACAAGGCGAGATTTGGGAAAACCAAGGGATATCTAGGCATAGACTGGTTGAGCCGCTTATGTACTAAAAAAGTACATTGGAAAAATGTCTAGCTGAACCGATTCAAATTTCTTCTTATGATTTCCTCTTGTAGGTTTCTTGTGTCTAATTCCTTTTTGTTGGTTACCCTATCTATGCCACTAGAATTAACTAAGGTTTCACTGGAATGGGGTCGAATTGATTGTGCATATTAATTGGGTATTGTAATTGGAATGAGAGAATCCATAGGAGGGCCAAATATTAGATAGTAACTACAAGTACCATATTTTGGAGGGAAAAATGACCATCACTCAGTGTGGTTCAAATCTAGGTGGTGGGGTACATAAATGGAGTCTCAGTGGTTGATTAAGGAATGTTGGGACCACCCATGGAAGAAGAAATATCTAACTCTAACTCAGGGATAAGGGGTTTGGTGGATGGTTCTATTAGAGTGATGGGCACCATGTAGAAAGGATTTGAGACAATGGTCACTGTGAGTGGTGGATCTCCTACCTAAGATGAGAGAATTTCTTGAAAATTCATTGACCAACTTCTATGAAGGAAAGGATGAGATAATATTAACATCTAATGAGTACAAACAAGTTGTCTATTGTAGGTGATGTCCTAGCTTAATAATTCATTAGCAAGTCAATGATGACCATATTCTCATTATGATGAAAGTTCACTATATAGAATATAGAGGAAGTTATTGCCTTCATAGAATACATGTAACTTTTGGAAAATGAGGTGTCATATTCTAGGGAACCATTAATGAGCTAAATTTTTTTAGGACAAATTTCCATAAACATGTTCAAAATTGTATCCTTTTCTAGAGGCCAATGGGTTGTGAACGAAGAACAGCATATGTTTGAAGAGTGATGGAAGATATTATGAGTTTGGAGGAGCCCAATTTCAACAATACACATTTATACAAGATGCATGTGTGGTGCACCTTCATTAATGATGCAACAATGAATGGTAACATTACAAATAGTTAAAGCTCTAAGGGTTAGCTAATTTGGTCAAGTTTCTAAAGAACCTCACTAATGGGAAGTCATGGGGTCAATTCTCCTTGATGCCCTTGGGGTTAAGATAACCCCGCAAGATGTGATCCCTTCCAGTGGATCTACTTGGATATTTCCTTCCAAATAAAAAACATTACAAATAGTTATGAAGATTTGGAAAGTGACTAATAATGGTATCCACAAATCTAAATTTGTAAACTCAAAAGTGATGAGATGAGATTCAGATAGGTCAACATCCCCCAATGTAGAGAGAAATGTCCTCCTTTAAGTATGACAAGTTTGTATGAGCTCCAATGTAAACATGATTACGGTTGATTAAGACAAATAATCGATGATCTTATAAGCATGAGATACCCTCATGTGGGAGTTTCATATTTTATGCCTTAGAGTTCCCTTGGATATCTTTGGGATGAGGCCACTTTTATGATTTGGAATCATCAATGGCCTATTGGATGCTCACACAGTGGCATTTAATGAAGCTAGATTGAGTTTCAGAATCATATCATATTGATAGTTGCAAATATGTAGGTGAATGTGTTAAAATTAATGTATATATCTTTATTGACATGATCACTTGGGTGTCCTAATGAGAGTTGGTCGAAAGGACCTAGATGTTGGTTATAGGAACTTATTGCATATTGGTTAGACATGATGCCTTGTTGGGAGAAAGGATCTTATAAATCTACTACCTTTTCTAGTGGTTTGGCTAGACCTTAAGTGGTGTTTAAGCCACCATTACCCATGCCTTCCTTCATATACATTGATAAATACGATATACATTGATAAATACGATGTCACATCACGAATATGTTTATCATCTCTTCTCATGGAGAAGGCATCTAAGATGATGGTCGTGAGTTGAGAGGTCATACAGATCATTACAAAGCTAAGTCGAGGGCCGATTGTATTGATCTCAGGTCGAGTGATTGTGTGGCCGTGGAATTTTGGAAGTTGAACTATTAGAAAAATTTACGAGGGTAAAGGAACTCAGAAATCGGTTGCAGGAAAGTAGGAAATGTAAACTTCAGTTGCGGAAAGGTAAATCCTAGGTTGTGGCGAGAATATCGCAACCACACAGGGACATAATTAAAACACAGAGTTCACTCACGGAAAAACATAGTAAAATAAAAGAGGTTGTGGAAATTTACTTGTGTAAGATTAAAACCATAACACAACTGACCACACTTTATATTATATGTCAAAACATAAAGAAATTACATTCGCGTGATAAATCGAGGCTGCAGCTCCAAGTGAAGAACATAAAAAACTTACTGCGATTTACACACTACTGCGTTGCGGAGTAAACTTCTGTAAAACTCCATAAAACTGGTTTTCATGCACCCACCAATATTTACTCCATGATTTTCCCCTCACTACCTCATAGACTATTGCTCTCTAACTTGCCCAATATGCCAAACTTTACAAATGACTTCTACTTGCATATTTATCTTAACATACAAATTGACATTAATTACATGACAAAGAAAATATTTAATACGTAACATGGGCGATTTTACATAGCAATTGATTTCCTAAACTTGCAGGTGTTGTGGAGTGTGGGCAACAATTGTGGAATGAATGTTTGCCCATATCTAGTTAATAAATTTCATTAAATGCCTTAACTTTTGTGATGTGTTGCGGAATGGTCCGCTTTGAACTTCTGTTTGCAAACAAAATCGCAACCGTGTAGTGGTTGAGTGGGCAAGCATGGTGTTTTTCAGTTTTTTAAGGCGGTGGTTGGGATTATTATTTCCAACACTCCCCCTTAATAACAACTGCCACCATTGACATTTCCCAAACAATCTTTGAGATAAACAAAACTTTCATGTGCCAATGGCTTTGTGAAAATATTAGCAAACTGTTCTTGTGACCTGTAGTGCTGCAACATAATTTCATCATTGTTAATCAACTCTCTAATAAAATGATATTTAGCATCAATATCCTTGGTCCTTTTGTGAAAAACAGAGTTCTTTGATAATGCAATTGTTGTGGTGTTGTCGCAGAAAATAGTTGTCACTCTCTCTTGGTCACGACAAAGATCCCTCAACATCCTTCTCATCCAAACTGCTTGACACGCTGCTACTGTTGCGGTGACATATTTAGCTTCTGTTGTTGACAATGAAACTATCGACTGCTTCTTGGAAGCCCATGAAATGGCTCCGAAACACAAATGGAAAACATATCCTGACATGCTCTTTCTGTCATCGAAACTTCATGCCAAATCACTATCAGTGTAACCAACCAGCCTGAAATCACTTGTTGCGGTCTACAAAACGCCATACTGTTTTGTCCCATTGACATAAATTATAATTCTTTTCGTTGCTTGCCAATGTATTTCTTTAGGTGTCTCCATAAACCTTGACACCAAACTCACTACATACATTACATCCAGCCTAGTGGCGGTAAAAAACATCAAGCTACCTATCATACTATTGTATATTGTTGGATTGATATTGCTGCTGCAATCTTCTTTGCTCAACCTCAACCCCATGACAGTTGGATTTGGTGCGGGATTGGTTTTCTGCATATTAAACCTCTCCAAAATGTTCACCACATACTTTGCTTGAGAGATATAAATGCCATTTTATGTTTTCTTTACTTCTATGCCCAAAAAATATCTTAATAGCCCCAAGTCAGTCATTTCAAATTCATTCTTCATGACTTGTTTGAAATCAGTGATGAGGAAATCATCACTACCTGTAAAAGTTAAATAATCTACATATAAGACAGAAATGAGAATCTTACCATCATTCTCTTTGATGTAGAGGGTAGGCTCTCCGTCACACTTGTCAAAACCATTGTCCAACAAGTAGGCATCTATCCTGCTGTACCATGCACACGGTGCTTTCTTCATCCCTTAAAGAGCTTTCCTCAACAGATACACTGTCTTCTTTGCCTTCTACCTCATAACCAAGCGGTTGTGCAACATACACTTCGTCTTTTTGCACTTCATTCAAGAACACTCACATTACATCCATTTGATACACTTTCCATTTATGTTTCACAACAATCACCTCAACTGTACACACCATCTCCATCCTCGCAACTAGTGTGAAAGTCTCCTCATAATCTCTTCCATGTTGTTGCTTGTATCCTTTGACAACTAGCCTTGCTTTGTGCCTTTCAATCTTCCCATCGACATTGCTCTTGGTCTTATAGACCCAATTCACTCCAATTACTTCTTTTCCTTGCAGAAGGTTCACTAACTCTGATGTGTTGTTCCTTTCTATTGCTTCTATTTCTTCCTCCATTATCGAAACCCATTTTTCATCTTTGACTGCATATTCAAAATGGATTGGGTCATCTACATGACAAAAAAAAGAAAATAATGAATTCAGACCAGGGTTTTTTTCAACCTCATCTTGCTCATAAATTTCATTTAAATTTCTTAATTTTGGTCTTCTTGTGCTTGCTGAAGATGGGCTTGACATGTCACTTGGTGTTGCGCCTTGTGGCATGCTTGGAGAAGCACTTGCTTGACAGCGTGACGTTGTCCTATTATTTGTTGATGGTGTTCCTTGCTACCTATTTTGTTGCACTTGAATAGGTGTAGAGGGAGTCACTGTTGAGGAATTACTTGCTGCTATTAATTGCTCTTTGTCCTCAAGTGGTATAAGTGCTTTCACATTGACTGTCTTCTCTAAACTTCCATCCCATGCTTTCTCTTCTATGAACTTCACATCTCTGTTGATTATGACTTTATTGGTTGATGGATTGTAGAGCTTGTATGCTTTGGATTCATCACTATATCCAACAAATATACATCTCTCCCCCTTGTTGTCCAACTTCTTCTTCAACTCATCTGGGACATGTGAATATGCCACACATACAAAAACTCTCATGTGAGTGACAATATGCTTTCCTCCACTCCATGCCTCTTTAGGAACCACATTCTCGATTGGTTGGAAATTTATTCAAGATATATGCTGCACAAGTGACAGCTTCAGCTCAATAATCATTTGGCAAATGCTTTTCCTTCAACATACTCCTCGCCATTTCCATAATGGTCCTATTCTTCCTTTCTGCCACGCCATTTTTCTGAGGTGTATACCTTGTTGTAAATTGCTTGTAAATTCCATGCTCCCTGCAAAATCGAAGGAAATCATTTGAGATGCATTCACCGCCTTTGTCAGTCCTGAGGACTTTGATGTAGTGCCCACTTTGCTTCTCAACAAGAGCCTTGTACTGGCGAAAGCGCTCAAACACTTCACTTTTCTGTTTTAGGAGATAGACCCATGTATTCCTTATGTAGTCATCTATGAATTTCAATACATATTGGTTTCCACCAATTGATGGTGTCTGCATTGGTCCACATAAATCTGAGTGGATAATCTCCAAAGGTGCCTTTGCCCTTACTAACATTCCTGCTAGAAATGTGTCTCGATGTTGCTTTCCCAGCATGCATCCTTCACATAGGCTGTCCGATTTTTCTATGAGTGGTAATCCCTTCACCATGCCTTTCCTATGCAGCAAATTCAAACCTCCAAAGTTGAGATGTCCAAATCTCAAATACTATAACTAGTTTTCATCTTTAACCTCTGCTTGATAGTTCACTCGTGTGACAGCTGCCTCTTTTCTTCCATCGTCTTGTGAGTTCATTGATAGTTGTGCTTGTGCACCTTCTTTCAAATTTAATCTTATATTTAGGGGAAACATTCTATTTTTTGTCATCTGAACCTTTGCAATCAACTGTTTGCTTGGAGGCCTATCCAAAATTATGCACACATCATTTTTGAAGAAGACATTGTAGCCCTTTTGCATGAGTTGTCTAATGCTTATGAGGTTATGCTTCAAACTGGGGACAAAGTAAACATCTAAGATGTACTTCTTCTCCCTCTTCTTTGTTAGGATATTAACTCTTCATTTTCCCATCACAGAGACTTTGCTATCAGTCTCTAATGTCACTTCAGATTTCACACTTTCATCTAGATTGGAAAACATTTCTATGTTCCCTAACATGTGGTTGCTACATCCTAAATCTAGATAACATATATAGCTTTGTTTTCCTTGTGCTACATTACAATATAAAACCATTCTATCATGGTTCTAATTTTGTTTTGTGAAATTCACACTTGGTTTGTTACTAATGTCATATTGCTTCTTCCTACATTCATTTTCACAATGACCATACTTCTTACAGTAATGAAATTTAACTTGAGATTTATCATACCTCTAACCTTTGTTTGATTTTGTCTTGGGACTTGACTTGGATTTTGATTGCTGCCCCTTCCACTTGTGCTAGAAGGGCTGCTTCTTCCATCTCTGTGTGGGCTTCTTCCTCTTCCTCTAGCATATGATCTTGCTCTGCCTCGACCTTAACCAAAGGAAACTTGTGTCTTGAAGGCATGCTCCAATGAGGAGCGTTTTGCTCTATTTAGTCTATGTTCATGAGAAATCAATGATGCATGAAGCTCATCCACTAAGAGCAATGAGAGATCCTTTTTCTCTTCTATGGCCACAACAATGGCATCAAACCTTGATGGCAGACTTCTCAAAACTTTCTCAACAATTCTTATTTATTCAAGTGTCTCACCATGAGACCTGATTTGAGTAACCAACCCAATTACATGTGTAAAAAAAGAGTCTACATTCTTAGACTCTTTCATACAAAGTGTTCCAAAATCTCTCCTTAGAATTTGTAGGTTTGTTGTCTTTACTTTTTCCATGCCTTCGTAGGCTATTTGGAGGGTGTTCCATGCTTGCTTGGACTTCGTTGCTGCTACAACCCTTGGGAAAATAATTTCATGAATGGCTTGGAAAATATAGAACAAGGATTTTGAATCCTTCTTCCTGTTGTCCCTTAACAAATCTCTTCCTGCTTGAGACAAGACATTGTATATTGCTGCATCTGCTGGTTCTTGAAAACCCTTCTCCATTAAATCCCAAATGTCTTGAGATGAAAACAGGCCTTCATTGTAATAGCCCAATAATCGTAATTTTTGCCATTAAACTGAGGTATGTGAGCATTAGTAAAGCTTGTGGTTGATGTTGCCATTTCTGAGTTTCATTGTAATAGCCCAATAATCGTAATTTTTGCCATTAAACTGAGGTATGTGAGCATTAGTAAAGCTTGTGGTTGATGTTGCCATTTCTGAGTGTGAAAAAAAAACTTTCTACCTTCTGGTAAATTCACTCCAAAGGAAAAAAAATATATCGTCAAAACAATTTCTTTAACTATTAGTAAAAAAACTTGTTTTTACACTAACAATATTTAACCGGCTCTAATAGCAAGTTAGAAAATAAATTTTACTGGGTAGAGGTGCTAAAAAAAAATAAATTTTACTGGTAGAGGTGCTCAGAAATTACTTGTGGAAAAGTAGGCAATGTCAACTTCAGTTGTGGACAGGTAAATCATAGGTTGCGGTAAGAATGTTGCAACCACACAGGGACATAATTAAAACACAGAGTTCACTCACGACAAAATAGAGTAAAATAAAAGAGGTTGCGGAAATTTACTTGTGTAAGATTAAAACCATAACGCAAATGACCACACTTTATATTATATGTCAAAACATAAAAAAATTGCATTCGCGTGATAAATGGAGGTTGTAGCTCCAAGTGAAAAACACAACAAACTTACTGCGATTTACGCATTACTGAGTTGCCGATTAAACTTCTGTACTGGTTTTCACATGCCCACCAATATTTCCTCCACAATTTTCTCCTCACTACCTCACAGAGTCCCACTCTCTAACTTGTCCAACATGCCCAATTTTACAAATTACTTTTACTTGCATATTTATCTTAACATACAAATTTGACATTAATTTCATGAAAAAGAAAATATTTAATACGCAACATGGGCGATTTTACATAGTAAATGGTTTTTTGAACTTGCAGGTGTTGTAGAGTGTGAGCAATAGTTGCGGAATGAATGTTTTCCCATATCTAATTAATAAACTTCATTAAATGCCTTAAATTTTATGATGTGTTGTGGAATGGTCCGCTCTGAACTTCTATCTGCAAACAAAATCACAACTGTGCAGTGGTTGATTGGGCAAGCATGGTGTTTGTCAGTTTTTTTAAGGTGGTGGTTGGGATTATTATTTCCAACATGAACCACATTAGAACCCCAAGGAACACATGTCACCATTGCACTAGTAGGGTTAGTTCTGAATCTAGAGGAGTCGAATCAGATCTGAAACCCACACCAAGATAATTTATCACACAAAGTATATTTAGTGTTATTCCCTTATTATATTTAGTGTTATTCAGAATCAAATCAAGACCATCTTCCATCAAGCGCATTATACTAAATTAAGCACTGAAATCAAAGTAGTGGGCACGAAGCAGGGAGGTGCGATAAGATCCTCACAGGTGATCAAGGGCTGAGCGCTACATATATAGCTGAAATTCATTATGTGAAGTTAGAAAGGCTGTGAAGCCTCACGATAGTAACATAGATGGTCTAAGGGTATAAGGCCTCATCGTGGGTATCGTGGAGGAAAAATATAAAGCTAAAGGGTCTCTTCAAGCATCGAGGGGATAGTTTGAGAAAACGAGGTAGTGGAAGGGTCATTCTCTCCCATAATTTACATGAAATACTTCGTAATGCATTTGGGAATAACCCGTAATTACATAAATAGAGAATGCTCTATTTGGTGGTTGTTCTCTTAGAAGCATAAAACTCTACTGAATAAAGAGTGCGAAATCTAATAAGAGTCATCCATTACGTAGGTAGCTTATCATAAGGATTTGAAAGTCCGAAAGGCTATACAATATTGATTGCGCAACATTGAATCCATATAATTGGGGATTCTGATTATCCTCTATTTTAATGTGGTTGCTCTTTCATTATACCAAGTTAATAAACGGTTATCTTAATTGGTGAGAGACAAGTCGAATATATACCACCACAATAGTGTTTTGACGAAGGCTATTAGGCAGATGTTCAATTTCTTGGTGATTGTTTTGGGTTTTGATGTTGTGGTTAAATAAAATTAATTTTGGTGAAGTAGTGTGCCAGATCGAGAGCAACATTCTTGTTGAGGTCGTGACGCTAGAGAAATAGGTGTGAAGTCAATCCTTTATGTACGCAGGCTAGGGAGCACAAAGGGCAATACACACACACAGAGATCTGAGTTCATCTTGTTATAAGGCAGAGTCAAGCCAACTGTATTACAAGTTGTATCTACATTTGCATATTTTTCAGGAGTATTTGATTAAATTACTTTGAACGGTGTTATATATATATATATATATATATATATATATATTTGTTGGGAACTTTATTTGTGGGGAATATTTTTATCATTATGTTTTGGATGAAAATTTTATTGTTGGTCACTTTTAATTCTTTGGGAAAAGAATCTAGTGTATTTTGCTTAAGCGATATCACATAATATTGCATGTGGAAATATTGATCTTGAGAAGGCCCTAATGGACATGGAGAAATGGAAACAACAATTTTCCCTTGGTATTTTAGGAAAAATGAACATCAGACCCTTCTCAAAAGGAGTCAATGATATCTTTTAGCACAAGCAACCGAGAAACTTACAAAAGGAAGAAGAAGTGGGGAATTGGCACTTTGTACTTGGATTCTAGTTGTAGTGTATGAGATCAGGAGATGTTATTCATAAGTTAGAGGAATTAAACACATGTTTATCCAAGGTGGGGCAACCAGAATGGAAGAATCTCAATTGGGTTGTCAAGCCATCGATGATTGCTCTAATACGACCCAAATTCTAGGAACATCATTGTGAAGAGGTTAGGCTCATCACTGCCTCTTTTTTTAGTAGGATTATGGCTTTAACATTTCCACTACCACCTTACAATAATGATATCACGAGAGAAATATTATAGCTAATAGCAGAAACCCTTCAAGGGTTTAACAACATCATGCTTCCTACCTTTTAGAAGAGGCACAACATTTTAGAACCCATGGAAACATTTATATTTGGAACTTTCCTGTTGCATCTGTAATCTAATGAATTACTCTTTCAAATTCTCTAGAAATTTTGCACCGGAATTACATCAGCTCATCTAGACCGTGTCAAAATAAGCATGCAAAATATTTTGTCCTTGTTCTTAGAAGGAGATGTTGGCATCTTCAAATCCAAAGATTCAAACTGTTGACCATTTGGAGAAAGGAACTAATTGTATCATCAACTGCCTATGATCTGGTTGAAAATTCGGTCATGTAAAACATAAAATTTCTCATAAGGGTGTTAATTAAGAAGGAGTTGAAAAGGATTGACGGAGGAAGAAAGAACAAATGAAATAAAAACTACAACAAGAATGAACTAGGAAGGAGAGGATTGTGCTTTATTTGCAATGGATCTTGGGCACCTAACCATTAATCCCCAGGTGATAGGCAAGAGGAAACACGGGAAGAATAGTTGGATATTCCTTCAAATCATGGGGATTCGTCTATAGCCAAGTTCATTGGTTTTTAGGAGAGCATCCATGAAGGTTCCAAGCAGTGAAGTACATATGGTAACCAACAACACAATGTTATTATGAAAGACTTGCAGGAAGGGCTGATGATAGTAATCTAGCTTGACAAGCACTTATAAGTACATGGGGAAGGAAGGAAGAAATTCTTCCTAACGATGTGGTAGATTCTTTTATAATTGAGTCCATAGATCTCTAGGAGGACATCCATGAAGAATATGAGCAATCAAGTATGGATAGAAATCCACCAATGTATCCATGTTTGCCAACCAGAGAGGATGAACAAAAACGTTTCCCCATAGGTGGACAAGGCTAAGGAGAAAATGTTCAAGGAAACTTAAATGAGGAGCCAGTAGTAGTGAACCGACATGATGAGCATGATCATGAGGGGAAACATGAAAAAAATAGTGTGTAGGATGAGTCATTTCAAGGGATTCGGTTAACGGCTCAAGTTGAAGTTGTGATAGTTGGGCATTTGTGCAAACAGATGGATAGACGTTTAGTAGGGCACTATAATTTCCAAGAGAGGAATGCCAAGAAAATATTAATAATTTCAAGAAAACCCTTATGATGATGAAGCAGAGGATTTAGACAGTCTGAGGCACTATCTTACAGCATAACAAGAAAATTGAGGAGCTCATAAGAGATTGTTCCGAGTTGACATTGATACTATCTAGTGTAGGGGACCGACTCAAGTCCCTCACAAGGAAGTAAGAGGAGTACAATTGGGAGTGCCATAGCAGACCTCTATAGGAGTACATAGATAGGGCTTGCAGCACTACCAACCTACCTTTATACATTGGGGAGAGTAGGGAAAACTTTTCCAAATGAATCAAGTTGAGTGAATTGGTGGAGAAACATGAGTTCTGGATCATGAAACATCAATAAAGTAGATTTGTTCCATGTGCAAGTATTCATCCTGTTAGTGTCAGTGTCTTCACACTGCCATCAATGATCAAAATTCACTCTTTTGCATTTCATAGCATTTCATACTAAGTGTCCCATTCTAATGAGTTTCATTCCATTAGGTCATGGATCAACTCATGGTAGGGTACATTTCAATTTTTCCCTCATGACACATATTTGCTGACCTATTTTCATGTGGGATTCAGTCAATGGTTCAGGTTCAGGTTCATTTTTAGTTTATTTCATCAGATAGGTCTTAGGTCTTAGGGTTATAGTCTCATTAGGTATTAGGGTTTTACCATGGTCAAATTTTCAGTATGACTAATAATGGTCAACAGACACATGAGGATGACAATAATCATCAGGAAATCATAATTTGTAAACTTAATAAGTTTTTCACCTCAAAACCAATTTGAGGTGAAAATAGAGCATTGGTATTTTCTTTGTAAATTTCATGTAATTTTATTATTTCTCATATGTAATTAATAGTTTCATGCTGCTCCTAGTCACCTGCTGATATTTCGAAGAACATGCCACTGCAAAAATCAAAGAAGTCAAAGCATCAGTTCACCTATTTCAAGCAAAATGAAGCATCCAAAAATAGAGTATTTGAAAAATAAAATATACATTATAAAGTGGGTTTTGAAGAATGAAAAATCAAAAGTTTCCAAGCCATATAAACGTCATCCCTCTCTTAAGTTATTTCATAATTTGTGTTGAGGTCCATGAGAAAAAACACGATTTTGAGGTGTTATTGAGCAAATGGAGTGAAATCATCGTGCTTGTGGAAAAAACTGAGTGGCACTATGAACCAAAGTCTAGCACTACGCATAGAAGCAGTGTTACGCAACTGGGGTTTTTCTGCTGTGTAATTTTGAACTGGCGCTACGCACCAAACCGGTGCTACACACTTGGGAGAGTGTGCTACACACTTGGCAGTTGAGCTCCCGATTGTTGCAAATTACATCAAATCACCTCAAAACTTCTCCATTGCCTCTTTGTAAGTAAGTAACATCACCATTCTTGCTGAAAAGAATTGTTGCATCAGTCTTTGGTGGTTTTGTCTCTCAAAAACATCAAACCCTAATTGTCACTAAATTGCCTCATATATTGTAAAAAGCTCACTCATTACTGTTTTCCTATATCATCTTTTTACTGTTTCCCTAAACCCCATCCTCCCATATATAATTCCCTAGACATCATTCCCTAAACTTTTCCCTAATCCCCAAACCCTATACACATACATCCCAAACCCTACACTATTCACTAACCCTACTCACACCCTACATCCCTTTCCCACTCTTGTTCACCCTTATCTATTTTCCTATTCAAATCTCTTCATACTCATCGTACCTTCATTCACCAATTCACCACACTTCATTCACCACAAGAGAAACAGTTGTACAACAATGGAGAGGGTCAATGAGTATGAACTGGAGGAAGAAACCCTTAGTGACAGTTCCAGGGAGAGAGACACACAAGGTAGGAAGCCTCATAAGGGAGGAAAACATATCAGAGAGGAGCCCACCATTTTGGGGGAGCTGCAAGCTTGCCCATTTTCCATTTCTTGTTTCATACATCAATCATGTTTCAATTTCTGTGAAATTGTTGAAAGGGTTAGATCCCATCATGAATTAGCAAGGTTGTTTGTGACACATTTGGATAGCAATTAGGTACAGCTTGTTGGAGTTACATTCACTTTGTCACCAGCTATCATTTCAGAAGCTAAAGGTATTCCAAATGTGAGTGAGAAGTGGAAAAAAGGTCAGGACATTGACATGGAGTACTATGAGCCTTACATCAAGGCTAAATATCATAACAAACTCAAGAGAGTATTCCCCTTTAAATTCTTGGAGGACAGGTTTGCTCCATTGATGAAGATCATCATCAAGTACTTTACTTTTGAAGGTAGGTTCTCCCACTTGTATGCCTACCACATTAGACTGTTGATGCATTTCACTAGGGTGAGAATGATGAATATCCCCTATTTCATGTTTAGAAACATTAAAAAGATGACAGTCATTGTAAAGAAGGAATCATACCCCCAGTAGTTAACTAGCATCTACCACTACTCTTTGATTAAAATCATTGCTTTGCATCAGCTGAACCTTCTTGACATACCATGGGAAAATTTCATTTCTCATGAAATGTTAAAAGGCCCTCAAGTCTTTTCATCAGTGCCACATGATGAAGGTGGACCTTCAGGACATGTAAAGATCCAAGAGACTGAAACTGTTGGAGTGCTAGTATTTGTGACATATGAGAGGGGCACTAGGAAACGTTTTGTAGATACCAGGTGAGTATTATCTCCACAACGTGTGGAAGGGGTCTCGCCTTCATCTTCAGGCCATAAGAAAATGCTATCTCCACAAGGAGTGGAAGGGGCTTTGCCTTCTTATTCAGCTAAACAGGTACAGGTTGGGTAGCAACATAAGGGAAAAGGTAAAGGCAAGAAAAAGATGCATCAGAAGGATCCTAGTGATGGGCAAGAGAGAGATTTTGACCTTGTTGATCATGAGGAGACACAAGGGTGGATGTCATTGACTTGGATGTTCAAGATCCTAGGACTGTCAAAGACATGACCATTAAGGAACAAAAGGCTAAGATACAAGCCTTGTCAGACAATTTAGAGAGAGCTAAATGGGTCATCAAATATCTAGAGCAAAAAACAAACAATTGACCGACAAGGAAGTCCTCATGGAGTTTCAAATGATCAAGGAGAACAGGAAAAAGGCTAAGAAGGCAAAGGTCAAGTTGACCTCCATTGAGAAAGAGATTGAGAATGTTTGGGAAACTTGGCTTGAAAGGGTCAACATAAACCTTGAAAGGTTGCTTGAGAAGGCCAATAGAGACAAGAAGATGCTTTGCCACATGGCCTATCAATATATGACCTAGAACAAAATATGCAATATAAGGACGAGGAAGCTTAAAGCAAGGTTGAGGAAGGCCTTAAGGAGAAAAAAGGAGCAAGAAAAGCTAAAAATCTTGGCTGAAGCCTCACTAGCCCATCAAAGCAACTAATGACGGAGCCTTGTGCCAAATTTGGGCAAGTTTTGACAAATTTTGGTCATTTTCAATTTTTGGAATTTTGCAACACAGAAATTTGTCCTAGGTGCATAATGCCACTGGCGCACACTTTTGACTGGGAGAGTCTTTGGAGAAATGGTTTGCATATTTGGATTCAGCATGATGATAGCATCAATCCCTAAAATTTTCAGCAATATTGGAGAAAAACTTGGACACCTAAAGGTAAAACAACCATAAAAAAATGACCTCTTTGCCTCTTTTTGGACACACAGAAGCAGCCTTGGGAGATTCCATTTTTGAGGGGGCAAATGACATCTAGATGAAAAAATTCAAGATGTTCAAGAAACGAGACAGGAAGACCTTTCCAATGAGCTATCTTGGGCTCAATTTGGATAAGGGTAAGGCCTCCAAAATCAGCTAATAAGTGGCATTATGCACCTGGCCAGTGGCGCTACGCATAGAGCCAATTTACCTAAAAATCCAAATTTCGCCTAGTTTTTCTGCAAGTTGACTTTTTCTCTCATCTTGGATGAATTTATGATTGTAAATGATTCTATTGTATGTAAATGTAATTGTAAAATGACCTTAGAGGGTAGAATCATCATTTTGAGGTGGTTTGGGGGTCAACGAATCAGTTTCCATGGTTTTAGAGGCAAGCTGTTCCACTGCCTATATTCATGTTCGTAGTTTAGATATGGTTGAAACAATCCCTTATCTCTTGGATTCGACCCCTGATGGCTAGAATAGGTGGATTTGATGTCTAGATTATGTATTTTTTCAATCATTAGAAAAGGTTGGACTCTATTGGATGCTCTGAGCTACATTTTACAAGTCTACAACAGTTTGGCAAGGAAATAAACCAGTATTTGTAGCTATTTTTGTGGGATTCTTGTGGTAATGTGTTTTTGCATAATTTCTCCTTTTGTCATTAGTTTTTTTCATGTGGTATGTGTGCCAAAATCTAATTCATTCTTCTAAACTAAATGAAATCAAGATAGATAGGTAGAATACATTGGTTACAATGCTCTGCCTTGGGAATCCATTTAGTTTTTGATGTTTTCTATAGTTTGAAGAGGATACATGATCTCTGCATGCCCTCCTCAGCTCCTCATCAGTCTTAGAACTATCATTTCAATCAATTACAAGTGACAAAACACTTACTTACCTTGCCCCATAGAACACCCTACATCCTGACATCATTTCTCGGTCCCAAAGCTGCCTGCTCCATTTGATCCAGCAACAAAACCTTCAAAATTAACCAAAAACCCTAGAGATACTATACCTAGCCTAAAATCCATATTTGATTCAGTCATATCATTTAAGATTGACAAGGATAGAGCCCTCTCCAGACCTCGTAGGGCTAGCTACCAAGTTAAGCTTGGTTTGTGGTTATCCTAGGATTGCCTCCCTTCAACCTGAGGTTAATTTTGAGCGCTAACACATCCTTCCCACAATATGGATTGGTGAGAGATTATGAGTTGATACTCTATTGATGGGATGATTCTTAGGAGGATACTCAACCTAGGGTATATCACAACATGGGCCCTTAGATAGAGACAGTGATGGGGGGATAAGGTTGTATCATAACCCAGAAGTCCTAGGACTTAGGTGTAATTGGGATCCAGATTGATCTATTGATGGCAGGATTTGTTAGAGGATTGTTTGGGATCCAAATATCAAAGGATCCATTCATGTCCATTTAGTAGGGAAGCATAGGGTAGCAAAATGATTTGTATGGGATCATCATATCAGTATATAAATGTGTCTGATATGGATAGATGTGGATTACTTGAGGACACACAATATTGGGGTGCTGGGATTTGTAATATTCCATTTTCATGACATGGTCAAAATGGATGGAATTTTCCCATGGTATTTACCATGTTATTTTCCCATGCTCTCTTCCCATTGTATTTGCCTTCAGTTTTTGAGGTAAAATAATAAATAAAGTTTCTAGAGAGTCCATCAAACCTATAAAGGGGGATAGGAGCTAGGAATTTGGATCATATTGAGTTTGTGTATCCTAATATATCTTGTTGAGAACTTGGCAAGGCGAGTTCTAGTTTGATCCCCAGGATGAAAACCCCATGAGTGTAATATACTTTTGTGGGTCCATTTGGGGTCCACGATTGTGCTTCAATCTATATTTTTTCTCATTTGATGAGTAATCATGCATGCCATTACAAGGGCTCTAATATTATTGTATGGGCATGTACTATTTTCTTCAGTTAATAATGCAAATAAAAAGTAGCATATCCAGATCTTATTCGTGTTCTTGTTTCTTGCTAAAAGTTTTTTTATTAGAACACTGAAGTGTGCTAGATCCATTAAAAATTATGAAGTTTGCAATCTTACAACATAGTGTCCATTCTCTCCACATAATGAAAAAGGGAACTTTGTACGAATTTCGTTGTTTTTCCCTCATTTTGGTGGATCAATTCTATTAGGATTTGGAGATTGGCTTTAATTAGGGGTATTGGCCCCATCTTTTGAATTCTAGTGTTGGTGGTTTTCCCCTTATCCCTTTCTTCCCTTTTTCTTTCCCCCATTCTTATGTTGGGAAGGATGACTGATCATATTGAGTTGCTCAAATACCTATTGCTATTGCATGAGAAAAGGTTGACCAAATTTGAACACCACTTGTTGTTTAGGGTATTCCCATAGGTATTGTATGATGTATAAATCTCATCATTATTATACATGGTTATATATAAGGGACCCTATATGAGAGGATCAATATTGAACCATGTGGAGCCATATGTGGCAAGTGGGATAACATAGTGTCCCCTATAATGGGAATGAAGGAAGGTGATGACCCTATCATGTTTTGGGATAATGACTATGCCCCATATTTGTTCCTTTGAGAGTTTCTATCATACGAAGGATGATTTCCTCCATATGGGTTATATTATAAGATGGATCTATTATCCATAAACCATAGCTCATTATTATTTTATTCTTCAATTTCTTGATATTGACACAACATGTATTTACATGCATCTTTATCAATGCTTGCTACATTACATCTATCTCTTTTTAAGTCTATTTTCTATGTCTTTTATTCGCTTTCATAATGCCAAACCTCTTACAATACTAGCGTTGGATTTTTTACTTTTCAATCCTCTTTACCTAATTGTACATTCTACCTCTACCTCTTTAGTTTTGAGGGAAATTGTGTGAATGCCCCATTTGTTCTTATGTTCACTTGTCTCCTTCTTGAGATATACCCTTTCTCATCTACCTTTTCTTTTATTTCCTTGACCTCTTCCTCTTGTAATGAATGCCTAAGAATAAAATGAACTTTCGAAGTGTCACTACTTCTCTTGATTTTTGTCTCACGTCTCAATAAAGACGCTATGACTTATTTTACAAACAATTGTGATAGATATTTATACTTCGCTATAGCTACTACAACGATAAAAAAATTGTTAAGAATACCCTAAGTACTTTTCCAATCAACCTTTTGATTCAAAATGTCTTCTCCATATACTTAAACCAAATTAACAATGTTGTTGACTAGTACAATAAATTATTTATAAAGTCTAAAGTATTCATATGGAGAGTTTAAAAATTCTTCGTAATTATTTGCAATTCAACATTTATTACTTTATTGGTGCCTTATAGAATGTCTTAAGAATATCTGATGCCTTCTTGGCATGATCAACTACTGCAACTATAGGAAATATTGAACCTTCTATCCCTTGTTAGATAAGCCATAATAACTTCGCATCGTGCTCATAGTTTCAAAAAACAACTTTCCTTTGTGCATTAGAAATTTGCTATAAGGTTTCTTGATTTTTTTTAATGAGTCAACTTACTCCAATATCACAACATTCTTTACAACGCAAGTAATTTTTCATTTTGATTAACTAGAGCTCATAATTCATACTAATTAATGTTGGGACTTGGATGCCATTAACTTCTCCCTTTGTCAATTTTATCATAGGAATGTATAAAATATTCTTACCTTGAATAAATTAATTAACATGTTCCCCTTTAAATTTGGATTTAAAGGTTTCTTTCTTTTAGAAAATATAAATTATTTTCATCTTTTCCTTCTTTTAATCCAATGTCCTTATTTATTCCTTTACAAAATATTTTTAAATTTTACAAAATAAATCCTCCACTTTGAACTAAATTCATTATTTACTTTAATGAAAAATAAGTTCAAGTTTTATTGAATCACAATTACTTTTAACATCAAAGAAATAAACAAATCCTATAAATACTTTTAAATGAAGTTCATGTCAAACACTAATGATGCTCTTTCTCTATAACCTTTGTCAGTCTAGGAGGTAACTCCTCAAATGAGATTATGTTATTCATTTAGGTTGTTCATTATTATATACATGAGGGAGTGACTATTGAGTTTCATCTCCCGATGACTCTCCATTTTCTCTATTATTTATTTACACTATTTATAGTTGTTCACCCAATCCCTATGATTAGGTGTCAACATTCCCCCCTTAATCTGAAGGGATGTTGGTGAGTCCAAGTATCGTTCTGAATATTTCAAGCCTTTCTCTTCCAAGTGCTTTGGTGAAGATGTCTGCAATCTACTCATTAGTGGAACAATGGTGTAGATGGATTGTTTTGGCCTCAACATGATGTCGAATCAAATGATATTTTGTATTGATGTGCTTTGTTTGATCATGGAACTTTGGGTTCTTGGCCAACTTTATTACCAAGGTATTGTCAATCATGAGTGGAGTAGAATGTACTTGTTTTACATGCAAATCTTCCAGAATTTTCCTGAGCCACACAATTTCTTTTTTTGCGTCAGTTGCTGCCACATATTCTTCCTTTGTTGTGGAGTCTGCTAGAACTGATTTTCTGCGTGATCTCCAGGAGACAACTCCTAATCCAAGAATCATAGCATAACCAAAAGTAGATACCCCAGTTTCTTTGTCTCCATCGAAGTCTAAATCAGAGTATTCAATCAAGCTAAAGTCACTCACTTGTGCATATTTGAGTCCAAAGTATTGAGTTCCCTTCAAGTACTTTATAACTCTTTTTGCAGTAGACCAATGTCCCTCACAAGGCTTTTGCATAAACCTGGAGAGGATTCCAATGGTTAAGGAAATGTATGGTCTGGTAGTAGTGAGGTAGTTGAGACTTCCTACAAGTTGTCTATACTTTGTTGCATCCTCAAATTCTTTTCCTTCAATGGATGTGAGCTTTAAGTTTTGTTCCATTGGAGTAGTCAGAGGATTGCATTTAGCCATGCCAAACCAGTTCAACGATGCTCCAATGTACTTCTTTTGAGAAAGGAATATGGAATTTGGATGTTGAGTTACTTCAATACCAAGATAGTAATTAACATAGCCCAAATTAGTTATTTCAAAACCTTTCCTCAATTCCTTCTTTATGGATGCAATGTAGCTCTCATTGTTTGGTCCAAAATGGATCTTGAATAGACTTCTAAGTCTAAAAGTGTTCCTCACAAAGGAAAATGAAAGTCCAAGGATTCTCTTGGAAATAGACCCATTGCATATATCTTTTCATTCTGAATCTACTACAAATTGAATGGGCTAAAATGGACTTCAGATGAAGAAGTTATCGCAAAAAGAAGTTTGTCTTTGTCCTTTGAAAAGGAGGCAAATTCTTATATAAATGGGACTTAAGGGAAAATGTGTTTTTTAACATAGAAAAACCTTTAGAACCCATCACATCATAATAAACAAAGGGAAAGGACTTAAGACAAGCGCAAAGGCCTTCAGCGGACCCGACGGATTTATAAACCAAACAGAAAAACCCTTTGAGTTCCGAAAGGAAGGGACAGTAAGAAGTATTTCGTGCGGCCCTTAGATGATAAGTGGTATTGGATAGGCTCCGCTTGATTTCATACATTAACTAATGTGTGGCACGACAGAGGAGAGAGGAAACCGCTCTTTTGGGTGGTTAAACCTCGTGTAAGTTATGCACCCGAAATGGACTGTCAGCCATCGGATTAGTGGCTGTGGATCAACAGTCATGATCTAATCGGCGGATCGATGATCGGCATGACCAAAGGGAAGACCCCCCGGCCAATGTGATAGCGATATGCGATGTGCAATATCAGCCGTAAGATCGAGAAAGGAATGGACGGTCCAGATTTAATCGAAAATCGACGATCAATGATCCCCGATTCCAAAGCCAATACGATTGCAATTGTGATAAGTGATTAAGGGCCGGACCCAATGGGAATTATAAGCCTAATTCCATAATAATTGAAATCCAAAAATTCAAATTTTCAATGTATTTCCTGTGTAAATAGGTTTTTGGCCATTTGGCCATGCGACGATGCGATTGCAATATTCCGATGGATGGTGGACTTGAAAGGGATTATAGACCCGATTTCATATATTTTGAAATCTAGGAATTCATGATTTCTATGTATTCCCGTGTATTGAGGTTTTTATACCTCCGCCTAAGCGACAATGATAAGTGATATTTGGATGGACCCGATAGGTTTATAGGGCCGATTCCATAATATTTGAAGCTCGGGCTAAAGGCCCATGATGTGTTTTGCATGCATTTCCTGTGTATTTCTGTTATTTGGCTGACATGGCCAGAGGAAGGTAAAATGACTGGGTTTTCCTGCCCACCTATTCTTTTCCATTTATAAACAGATTCTTGTGATGAAACAGTCGGGTTCTTCAATGATGGAGGACTGTAACCAAGGCATGATAAAAACACAGAGAGCACAAGTGCTAAAGGTAGTTGAAGGTTATCGAGGGAGCTTAGGGACTGAAAAAGGTCACTGGAAGGTTGCTGAGAGTTGCTTGGAGTTCAGGTGGACTGCAGAGGCGAGGAGAGGCCGAGAGAGAGCTTAGAGAAGCTAGAGCCAAAGAGCCAGAGCTAGAGCTAGACCCAGAGCCAGAGCCAGAGTCGTGAGCCAGAACCAGAGCGAGAGCCAGAGTGAGAGCCGAGAGCCAGAGTGAGAACCAGGTCCAAAAATCTGGAGAGCTTTAGAGCCAGGGATAAGATGGTGTTCTAAGCCCATTGTGTTCAATGTAAATCAGTGGAGTTGAGCATGGAGCTTGGAAAAGGACTTTGCCATAATCATAGAGAGCCTAGTCGAGTTGACTAGAGCTGAAGGTGACATAGCCCAAGAGTTTTGGGTGAACTCCATATTATATTGCTATTATGTGTGATTGCTTGTTGCTGCATTGTATTTGCTGCTTTATTTTCTATTATATGTTTTATATCAGTTCAGGCAAATAAACTTAAGGCACATAAACAGTTTAATGACAAACACAAACATACACCAATTTTCAAGAATTTTTTAATTCCGCAATTAGTAATCATAAGGTCTTGGGAATATATAAGC
Source organism: Pinus tabuliformis (assembly GCA_031772625.1). Lineage (NCBI taxonomy): Eukaryota > Viridiplantae > Streptophyta > Pinopsida > Pinales > Pinaceae > Pinus > Pinus tabuliformis. The sequence goes on from CM062813.1 coordinate 612,399,267, forward strand.
TTTGGAAGTGGGAGAGGTTCTTGTAAGCCCGACAAGAAGCCTTTAGTTCCCGATTTTTAGATTAGGTGGTATCGGAGCCTGAGATTAATTAACGCCACCTTTAGGAAGGTGGTATCAAAGTTGGTTATACTAGAGCAAGTGGTATCAAATCAGAATGATTGATTGACAGAGAGAATATTGTTTGTCTGAAAGGTGTTTGGGCGGTCAAGGATTGATTTTATGATTAATTGTATGCTTATTTGCAAACTGACTATTGTTTGAGTTTGCAGAGGTGAAGGGAAAGCTACTGATACCTCAGTCCAGGAAGGACAAGAAGGAAGAATGGCTAAAGGAATTCTTCTATCCCAAGGGACCTCAAGGCAATCCTTGAAGCACAAGAGGTTTGTTGCAAAAGGTTGTTGAATAAGCTCTTTATTAATCTTGTTTGAAGTTATTTTGCTCAGTGGAATAATGACAACTTCTACAAGTGTGTCCTCAAATTCTTCTTTCTTCACAAGAGTCTTTGATGAAGACATGAATCAAGACTTGTCCACCATGATAGATATGGTGAGAGAAATGTATGAGGATGGAAGGAAGAGAACCATACATAGAAAGTAGTTGAATTCCGTGGAGGAAGAGAAGGAGTTGATTTTTGACAAATTGCAGCAAATGGAGAGGCAACTTCATATTGCAAATATGAACCTAAAAAGGATGCATGAATTGGAGTCATAGCTCTTTGTTGCCAAAGAAGCCTTAGTCAAGTATCAACTTGAAGAAGAGGTGAACCATTCCTGTTTGTCTTCAAATTCTTCTAAGAATGCTTATATCAGTTATTTTGAAAGGCTTACCAGAGGCATAGGTTCCAAGCTAATGTCCAAGATGGGTTATGAGGGAAAAGGCTTGGGTAAACATGCACAAGGTATTACTGAACCAATAATGGTTGAGGAAAGGCCTAAGTATTTGGGTCTTGGCTATGGACAGTCTTATGGAGGAAGTTCCAAAGCTACCATGAAGGCCATTGAAATAGTTCCAAGAAGGAGTTTCATTTAAGGTCCTCTACCTCAAGAGTGTGAAGATTGTATTCATGAGGAATGCAATAGATTGAAAAATCATTTGCAGGATGCAGGTGTTTAGAAGCACACACTTGAACCTGAGAGTTGTGGAAACTCTAACAGCCTTGAAGATATTGATTGTGTTCCAAAGGGAGCCACTTCTTCATTTGCTTCACCTCCTCATGAAGGAAATAAAGGTGAAAGAGAAAGGTATAAATATGGTTCTTATCATATTTCTTTTGATCATGTTAAGCAAGATAAATGTCCACATACATATGGGAAAATAATTGCATGTTCCTTTTGTGGTTTGGATAACCATAACGTTTCTAGATGTTGGAAGAGGATAGCCACATGCAGGAAACTTTTGAAGGAAAGGAAGAAAGAAGCCAAAGGTCCATTAGACAAGGCAAATCATGCTGTCAAGAGGATACACATGTGTTGCACTTATTGCCATAAGCAAGGGCATCTTGATGAAAGGTGTTGGACTCTGAATGCAACAATGCTTCCACAAAAGCTGGAGAACATGGAAAGAGAATATGGCAAAAATGGAAAGGAAGTTTCCATGATTGATGTGTTTCAGGATGATTCACATGTTGATGCTTATGTGCAAACAAAGGTAGTACCTTTGAAAGGGATTGGTGAGAAATGGTTAGATTTCTTATCCAATTAATATTACATGTCTATCGATGCATTTATTTGTTAATGGAATTAAATTTGTAGGATTTTACCAAGAAGGTGAATGGAGAAGTTGAGTAGGAGACTCACTTTGTTGCTGCAACATTATATTTCATTTCAGCTTCGAAACTATAGTGTGCTTAAGCGAAAGTTGAAATATGAAATGCATGCATGAGCATGATGTGCATGAACGTAGGGATGTTGATGATTTCCTTGTATTTGAACATGTATGTGTAATTAACTTGTAGGGTTTGTTTCTTTGACATGCATGTGATGCAATGTTGACTTGGGAAAAGTTAACTTGGTCTCCAAGATGGAGATGATGATGAAGTGGTTCATCTTTTGAAAAGAGTCGTAAAGGTCTTTTTCTACATGCTTGACTTGAAGGGTCATTTGTTTAAAGGCATGTTTTGTGGGTTTGCTATCTAGTGCATCATTTGTATGCAGATGTAAGACATGCAAGTGTTCACAAGATGTGAAATTTGTTTCTTTTGTTGAAGTAGGAGGTTAAGCCATCCGATTGTGTTTGTATTTCTGTTGTTGTTAACAGTTGTTGTTGACAGCTTGTCAAATAGGTACAAATGAAAATTTTGTGGAGCAACTATGACTTCACATTGGTTTGAGCCACCTTGGATCAATGATCAAGGCAGATAAGTTCAAACTACCTTTTGTGACCATCTTAGCAGGAGTTCTGCATGAATTCAAGGAGGAAAACAATTCTTCCCCAAGAGGACCAACACATCCAGGAAGGAGAGTGGTCAAAGGGTTTGGTTCAAAGGAACTATGCAAGGCAAGTGTATGGAGGTTGAAATAAGAGGGTGTTGTTACTCTCATTTACTATTCAGATCAGTATGTTAATCTTTTGGAGACCAAAAGTTCTTTTACTGGTAAGGTGTGATCCAAAATGGATCTTGAATAGAATTCTAAGTCTAAAAGTGTCCTTCACAGAGGAAAATGAAAGTCCAAGGATGCTTTTGGAAATATTACCATTGCATAAATCTTTTCATTCTGAATCTACTGCAACTTGAATGGGCTAGAATGGACTTTGGATGAAGAAGTTGTCACAAAAAGAAGTTTTCCTTTGTCCTTTGAAAAGGAGGCAAATTCTTATATAAATGGGACTTAAGGGAAAATGTGTTTTTAAACATTAAAAAACCCTTAGAAACCATCGTATTGCAATTCTTTATCGCATCGCAATAAACAAAGGGAATGGACTTAAAATAGGCGCAAAGGACTTTAGTGGACCCGCCGGATTTATAAGCCAAACAGGAAAACCCTTTGAGTTATGAAAGGAAAGGGCAGTAAGTAGTATTTCAAGCGAGCCTCAGGCAGTAAGCGGTATTGGATGGGCTTCGCCCAATTTCATACATTGAATGATGCGTGGCACGATGGAGGAGAGAGGAAACCGCTCTTTCGTGCGGTTAAACCCCATGTAAGTTATGCGCCTGAAATGGACTGTAAGCTGTCAGATTAGTGGCCGTGGATCAACAATTTAGATTTGATCGGCGGATCATTGATCGGCATGACCAAAGGGAACACGCCTGGGCCAATGTGATAGTGATATGCAACGTGTGATATCAGCCATCAAATCGGGAAAGGAATGGATGGTCTAGATTTAATCGGCAATCCTTGATGCTAGGGCCAATACGATTGCCATTGCGATAAGCGATTAAAGGCCAGACCCGATGGTAATTATAAACCTGATTGCGTAATATTTGAAATCCAAAAATTTGGACTTTTAATGTATTTTTTGTGTAAATGGGTTTTTGGCCATTTGGCCATACGACGATGCGACTGTGATATTGTGATGAATGGTGGACTTGAAAGGGATTATAGACCCTATTTCATAGATTTTGAAATTCTAGAATTTGGGATTTCTGTGTGTTCCCGTGTATTGAGGATTTTAGACCTCCCGCCTAAGTGATAAGGATAAGTGATATTTAGATAGAATCGATAGGTTTATAGGGTGGATTCCATAATATTTGAAGTCCGGGCTAAAGGCCCATGATGTGTTTTGCATGCATTTCTTGTGTATATCCGTTATTTGGCTGAAATGGCTAGAGGAAGTCAAAAGGACTGAGTTTCCTGCTTGCCTGTTCTTTTCCATTTTTAAACGGATTCTTATGAGGAAATAGTTAGGTTCTTCAATGATGGAGGACTACAACCGAGGCATGATAAAAACACAGAGAGCACAAGTGTTGAAGCTAGCTGAAGGTTGTTGAGGGAGCTAGAGGACTAAAAAAGGTTGCTGGAAGGTTGTTGAGAGTTACTTGGAGGTCAGTTGGACTATAGAGGAATGCAAAGGCTAAGAGAGAGAGATTAGAGAAGCCAGAGACGAAGATCCAGAGCCAGAGCTAGAGCCAGAGCCAGAGCCAGAGCCATAGTCATAAGCCAAAGCCATGAACCAGAGCCAAGAGCCAGAGCCAGAGCCATAGTCATAAGCCAAAGCCATGAACCAGAGCCAAGAGCCAGAGCTAGAGCCAGAGCTGAGAGCCAGAGCCAAATCCAGAGCCAGAAAGCCAGAGCCAGAAAGCCAGAGAGCTTTAGAGCCAAGGATAAGATGGTGTTCTAAGCCCATTGTGTTTAGTGTAAACCAATGGAGTTGAGTGTGGAGCTTGTTAAAGGACATTTCCATAATCCCAAAGAGCCTAGTCGAGTTGACCAGAACTCAAGGAGACGTAGCCCAAGATTTTTGGGTGAACTCCATACTATATTGTTGTTATGTGTGATTTCTTATTGTTCCATTGTATTTGTTGCTTTATTTGTTGTTATAAGTTTTATATCAGTTCAAGCAAATAAACTTAAGGCACATAAACAGTTTAAAGACAAACACAAGCATACACCTATTTTAAAGCACTTTTTAATTCCACAATTGGTTAATATTAAGGTGTTGGGAATATATAAGATTTGGAAGTGGGAGAGGTTCTAGTAAGCCCGACAAGAAGCCTTTAGTTCCCCATTTTAAAATCATTGTTCCCTGTCAGAAAAAGATCATCTACATATACCATAAGATATACAACTATTTTTCCAACTTTCTTGACAAACAAAGTTGCATCATCAATACCATAATGTTTGAAATTGTGTTTCAGAAGATGCTCAGTTAGTTTTTCATACCAGGCTCGCGATGCTTGTTTGAGGCCATACAAGGATTTCACAAGTTTGCTACTTTATGTTCATGTCCTTTCACAGAAAATCCTTAAGGTTGGGACATAAAAAAATTCTCTTTTAGATCTCCATTCAAGAAAGCATTTTTTACATCCATTTGATGGACTTTCCAACCATTTTGAGCTGCTAGGGCAAAAAGTGTCCTAATGGAGCCCATTTTGTTGTGGGGGAAAAAGTATCCTCATAGTCGACCCCTTTCTTCTCTACAAAATCTTTTGCTACAAGCCCGGATTTGTGCTTTTCAAGTGAGCCATCGGGTTTATAATTTTTCTTGTAGGCCCACTTGCATCCAATTGGTTTGGTTCCCAAACGAGGATCAACCAACTTCCAAGTGTCATTCTTTATCAAGGCATCATACTCCTTTTGTATTGCTTATCCCCATTCATCATGAGAAGTAGGTTCTTTGAAGGAAGTTGGTTCAAAATATGTAGAAAAATTCAATTCATAATCATAAGAAACATCCATATCAACATGTGAATCAGAGTCATCTACATCACCTCCATTTTTCAGAGTTGAATTTCTAGTTCCCGTCTGTTATAGACATTTTTGGGCACTGCAACCCCAATAATATATGTCCATAAACCAAGGGCTTCTGAGTCCCTAAAAGTGTTTTTCATGCCCTAAAGGAACAAGGTCAGTTGATTACATCATCTCCCAGAAGTTCTCCACAGAAAACTGCTCAGAACTGGTCAAAACTGGACCATAGAGGTTTATCAGTGCTAAAGGTGTGATGCATCTCACCGGCCTAGTGTAAAAGGTGTGATGCATACTGAAAATTCCTTCTATAGGGTGCGATGGGCAAGAATAGACAAATGGCAGAGACAGTTTACGAGGTGGATGATCATGGAATCTTCTAGAAACTTCTCCTATGACATTTGCCTCTCTGAATTCGCCCAAGGATGAGTAAGAGATTATCAATCTCCAAGTGGAATCAAGAACTATCAGAGAGAAGACACTAATCAAAATCCCAGAAGCTGACTCACCTACCTACAAGCATCTATATATGGATCCCTCATCCCAGAGATCCAGAGGCTGGAATTTTGTATCTTGTAAGGAAGTGCTGTTGGTTTCTTGGTGGAATATCATAGTGTTGGGTGATCTAAGCTTTTCATGAGGTGAAGAAGGGCTTTCATGCTGGGAGGATGACGCTGGGTCAGATCAATGGGTTGTAATCCTCTCTTCTAATCTTTATGTCAATAAAGCTATTCAAGTTTTCCTCCACATTCTTGTATGTCTGGTAATATATGCATTTGTGTGGTCAATATATATCTGGTCCTATATTGCTTATGATTTTAGATCTCTGCACTTTGAAGGTATTATGCTACTTTGACTTTACAGGTACTCTTTGAAGCGGAGTGGTTAAGGGAAAAGCGGCAAAGACCTGTCAGTGAGGAGAAGGAACAAGCAAAGAACCAAGCGAAAGATCGAGGTTGGTATTCTTTGATCCTCTCCTATCTACTTCTCATAAAGGAAAACTAAAGTAACTTTAATTTGTTTGTTTCTAAGATAGCTACCCATCTCAGTGGGACTAGTAGCTCAGCATAGACACTAGATTTCCCAATAACAAAATGGTGACTCCTCTGGGGAGTGAATAGCTTGTTTGCTTTTTTATACTTGTTTGCTTTATAAACTTACAGATGGAACCTGAAGTTAAGCCAGCTAGCCTTTGAACAGCATTTGCTATGCAAGTGCAAAGTAGATCAATGCTGCTTCAGTCTATCTCTGGGTTTTGTTTATAAACTGAACAATCGATTTGTAAACATCCTAATTGTCCTAGTGGTGTCTCTAGTAACCTCATTATATTAGCCCCTGTGATTTCTATTTACTGACTATGATTAGCTCGGCCTAAATCCCTGAACTAAGCTGCAAACTGTGACCAAGAACCAAGTTGAAGTCTCATCCCTTGACCATCTCACTTTCTCCTCTTGCTTATCTGGATGCTTTGCACCTCTCGTGTGTAGTAGGTGCGCTGCATCACACTTTCCCTGTGTTGCAGGTGCGCTGCATCACACTTTCCCTGTGTTGCAGGTGCGCTGATCAGATAAGACCTCTTTTGCTTCCAGATTTTGGTTTCTTTGTTCACTCTCTTCAGCTTTATTCAGGAGTTTTTCTATCTATGATTAGTATATCATTGTCGAAACTCCCTTCCTTTGCATGATTCTGCCTCCATAGTAAAAATAATTGTGAATGTTTTTATGTATTGTGTGCCATTTACAGTTCTCTTTTACAAAAGGTAGCGTAATCAAACTGTTGTCTTTTGATTTGGAAGTGTCGCAAGTGATGTTATCAGTCAAAGAAAAGAATCCTATCGTTCTTGATGGTCAATTATACAGTTACTATTGTATTTGATTTGGATTAGTAATTTTTGAAGTGTCGAAAGCAGTTTTTCAATTCAAAGTCGCAAAGTGTCGTCATTATCTTCCTTTCATTTTTGAAGAGAAATTTGTTAGTACTGTCGCTTTGAAAAGATAATTTAGATTTGTACTCAGCATTCTTTATGTCATTCACACATTAAGAAAGTGGAAAACAAATACATGCATGTGCATTTGCATTTAGACTGCTTGTTGGTTTGATTTAGGACACTGCATCTAGTGTGTGCTCTCTGCTCTATGTTGAAAGAATATCATCTTTCTTTCTTTAGTAGCTAGGATTTTCATTGAAAGAATATCATCTTAGATTGCATTTTAGGAATTGTATATCGACATCATGCGGTGAACTTGAAAGGAAAATTTCTTAAGAAATATCAATTGTAAAATAAATTCAATGAACATAAAAATGCTTTGGAACCTAATGCACAACATCTGGAAGTCTAGGCTAGAGACATATTTCAGCGTCGTAAAGCCTGTTAACTATCGCTTTCGTCATAGGTTGGGTGATTCCTCCTCTTTGAGACGACAAGTGCCAATATGGACTTGTGCTCCGATGTACCGTTGAGTATATATTGGGAGACCACAATAGGCTATATGATTTATCCATAGGAAGCTATGTATGCTGCCCTATCGATTACAATGCACTGAACACAACATTTGCGAAGATTGACTGCCGTATCGTAAAAAGTATTATGCAGTTTTGTGATTGGTTTGGTAATCCCTCTATCTAGATTTCCAGAGTAGTCTCTTTCATTCCTTTTTAGACTCCTTAAAGGAAAAGGTCCATCTGAGCACTTGTCACTTCAGGCTCATTAAAAATCGAAGGAGACTAGAGTCATCTTTTGTTTTTTCTTAAATCTTAAAAATTGAAAAAGTAAGTTATGTCAAAGCATCTAAAATTTATTTTAATCGGACTAACATCATTGTTCCCTCGTTGGTCTTAGGTTGAGAAAATGGAGTCCACCAACCAAGGATTTCCCCTCGGAGGAAATCCTGGTCCTTTCTCCTCTTGGGGAGACATTGGTTCAACTCATATGGCCACACTGTCACTTCCAGGATTGATGATTGGCTTGCTAATATGGCTCTTCTCGACCTTCGTCGTTCAGAATACCGTGATTCCTAAACAATCAAATCAGCAACTAGAAGATACTAGAGTTACCCCTCAACCTTCTACTTCGTCTGCTTCTCCCTCTCCTCCTTCCTCTTTGCTTGATGAAGCTGGTAAAGCAAAAAATCAAGTAACTAAGAAGGAGAACAAGGGGAAGGAGAAGAAGGAAAAGAAGAAGAAGGAGCCAACAACAAAAAGGGGTAACCATGCATCATCTGGCAAAAATCCACACACGGCACCGTCTAGACCTAAATCTCCATGTGTCATTTGCAAAGGGGACCACTATCATCGAGATTGTCCTTGTATCCCTCGGATCTTAAGGGACTGTGTTATAGACATTTTTGTGCCTAACAACATGGAGCATGAAATGTCAATAATCTGAGGGATCCAAAGTCCCTAAACATGTTGTTCTTACCCCTAGAGGAACAAGGTCAGCAAACCACAGCACTGAAAATCAGTTCTCCACCTGAAAACACTCAAAAACAAGTAGTTTCTGGATCATGTCAGCTGCTCCACTGAGCATCTGCGCTGAATGTCAACTGCTCCACTCTGTACCTACGCTGAATGTCAAAACCAATGAAGGCTACCTGCGCTGGGCGAGATTGGCCAAGTGGCACAGTCATTCTGCAAGGTGTCAACTGCCCAGGAAGCTTCCAAACTGACACTTGGGTCAAGGAATTCGCCTTGTGATGAGTAAGAGGGTCTTGATCTCCAAGTGGAAGCAAGAATCTCCAAGTGGACTCAAGAACTGAAGATTAACTAAAGTGGGAGAGGACACTAGTCAGCTTCATGCCAGTCTCAAGATGACTCATCCTTTCTCCAAAACCCTATATATAGAACTCTCTCATGAGGTCTAGGGAGGCTGGAATTTTGTGCAAGTAAGGAAGTGCTGTTGGTTTGTGTATAGAACTATTGGGTGATTGCTTGAAGGAGGTGAAGAGGAGATTTCTTTCTGCTGGGAGGTGTTGCTGGATTGGGCCTATTATGGTTGTAACTCTCTCAGAACTTTGCTTCTTCTATTAATAAAGTATTTGAGGTTCTTCTATATGCATGTGTCTTTATGGTGAATAGATGCTTGTATATTTGATTTATGCTAATCCCTGAATCGATTATGGATGTATGCTTCTTGTAGTTTCCTTTTCTTGTGCTTTTACAGGATCTTTGTGTAGCTGGGCCGGTGAAAGAGCAAGGAGCTAGGAGCAAGCAGCAAGGAGTGAAGACTGGATCGACTATTAAGCGCAAGATAACGGTTAGTAGATCATCCTTTTCTTCCCTCTCTCATCCCATAAAGAAGTAATCTTGAATAGCTTTGCATTCAGTTGTTGCTGAGGTACTATCACCCTTAGAGTGGGATAGGGTCATTCCGTATTCGATACTTTTTCCAACAACAAATTGGCGACTCCACTGGGGCCTTAATGAATCCCACATCAGTGACACGGAACGGAGCTAATGATTTTAGTGGAGGTGAAAACAATCTGTGAAATATGATTCAGGGTGGCGATCATGGGTGGATGAAGGATAATGTATGGCAGTGGATGGGACATGGTTGACTCTTTCTGAACACATCTCTTGAACATATAACGACACTGATGTGATGGATCGGTAGCATTACCCCAAATGTGGATGGTTTGGCGAGGACCATGGTGATGAGACCGGTGAATGAAGCAACCCAACCTGATGTGATACGGAGGACAAAGTGTCATGTTCAAGAGCGACTTGCTACCATTAAAGCTTTGAGGTTCTCCCAATTTTTCCCCAGTCATTTCTGACCAGTACCTCTTTATTTTTGTCAAGCTTGAGGAGGATAACATATGCTTGTTCTATAACCTGCCCTTCGGGCAAGCCCATCGCTATGTTTTAACGAGCCTAGCGATAGGGAAACTCGTTCTCGTCTTAAAGACAAGTTTGTCGCTATTCAATCATTTTAACGAGTCTAGCGACAAAGACATCTCCCTTGTTGGGAAAAGTATCCAATACGGAATGACCCTATCCCACTCTAAGGGTGATAGTACCTCAGCAACAACTGAATGCAAAGCTATTCAAGATTACTTCTTTATGGGATGAGAGAGGGAAGAAAAGGATGATCTACTAACCGTTATCTTGCGCTTAATAGTCGATCCAGTCTTCACTCCTTGCTGCTTGCTCCTAGCTCCTTGCTCTTTCACCGGCCCAGCTACACAAAGATCCTGTAAAAGCACAAGAGAAGGAAACTACAAGAAGCATACATCCATAATCGATTCAGGGATTAGCATAAATCAAATATACAAGCATCTATTCACCCTAAAGACACATGCATATAGAAGAACCTCAAATACTTTATTAATAGAGGAAGCAAAGTTCTGAGAGAGTTACAACCATAATAGGCCCAATCCAGCAACACCTCCCAGCAGAAAGAAATCTCCTCTTCACCTCCTTCAAGAAATCACCCAATAGTTCTATACACAAACCAACAACACTTCCTTACTTGCACAAAATTCCAGCCTCCCCTAGACCTCATGAGAGAGTTCTATATATAGGGTTTTGGAGAAAGGATGAGTCATCTTGAGACTGGCATGAAGCTTACTAGTGTCCTCTCCCACTTTAGTTAATCTTCAGTTCTTGAGTCCACTTGGAGATTCTTGCTTCCACATGGAGATCAAGACCCTCTTACTCATCACAAGGCGAATTCCTTGACCCAAGTGTCAGTTTGGAAGCTTCCTGGGCAGTTGACACCGTGCAGAATGACTGTGCCACTTGGCCAATCTCGCCCAGCACAGGTACAGAGTGGAGCAGTTGACATTCAGCGCAGATGCTCAGTGGAGCAGCTGACATGATCCAGAAACTGCTTGTTGTTGAGTGTTTTCAGGTGGAGAACTGATTTTCAGTGCTGTGGTTTGCTGACCTTGTTCCTCTACGAGTAAGAACAACATGTTTAGGGACTTTGGATCCCTCAGATTATTGACATTTCATGCTCCATGTTGTTAGGCACAAAAATGTCTATAACAGTTGCCCCCTAAAGTATGAGGTCGTTTATCGGGTGAAATGCTTTATCAGGAGGATCCGAAGTTCATTCAATTGCTGAGAGGTGCCCTGTAATAAAATACAATACAATACATTATTTTTCATTCTGCTATCATGATCTAGCTGAGGCGGGCATTCCCATGCTCAGCTTTATAAATTCATTTTGGTACATAGAACAGACGATTGTCTGATGGTAGACTGATAATTCTCTGCTGAAATTATCATCCTTCGAGTAGGATGATCATTTGCTGCAATGATGTACATAACAAATGTCTTTATATTTCCTGAATATATATCGCAGCCCGGATGGATGAAACTGGATCCGGGGTCTTCAATCTCGTTCGATCTTCACTCTAAGTACAAGTCGATCCATGTGAGAATTTCGCTGAAGTCGAACATGGAAAGACATCGCTTGATTACCGGTCAATAATGTAAACCGTTAACAAGCGCGAGAGGAATCACCAATAATGACAATGACCCTCAAGGTACTGCAGTACAATTCACGTGGTGTGAATAAAGGACTTGGCGTCGAACACCACGCAAAATCTTCTGGTCGAAGGTCATTGATGTATACCTGTCGCCGGAAGTGAGAAACTTGCCATTGAGGCATGCAAGCTTCAAAGTACTGGGGGTTCTGTTCCTAGATCAACTTCTTGGATAATGAGCTGAAGTGGACAAGAAGTGATCCGTCAAAGGAGGGCCTTAATGAATCCCACATCAGTGACACGAAACGGAGCTAATGATTTTAGTGGAGGTGAAAACAATCTGTGAAATATGATTCAGGGTGGCGATCATGGGTGGATGAAGGATAATGTATGGCAGTGGATGGGACATGGTTGACTCTTTCTGAACACATCTCTTGAACATATAACGACACTGATGTGATGGATCGGTAGCATTACCCCAAATGTGGATGGTTTGGCGAGGACCATGGTGATGAGACCGGTGAATGAAACAACCCAACCCGATGTGATACGGAGGACAAAGTGTCATGTTCAAGAGCGACTTGCTACCATTAAAGCTTTGAGGTTCTCCCAATTTTTCCCCAGTCATTTCTGACCAGTACCTCTTTATTTTTGTCAAGCTTGAGGAGGATAACATATGCTTGTTCTATAACCTGCCCTTCGGGCAAGCCCATCGCTATGTTTTAACGAGCCTAGCGATAGGGAAACTCGTTCTCGTCTTAAAGACAAGTTTGTCGCTATTCAATCATTTTAACGAGTCTAGCGACAAAGACAACTCGGTCCTTTTCATTTTTAGAGAGTCTGAAAAGGTACAGAAAGTTAACTCCAAAATTCCTTTTTCATCATCTAATCCCTTAAGTCCGAAAAAGTATAAAACAATACAGAAGGGATGAGTTTTCTATTACTTTAACGAGCCGAATAAAACAATCGCTCGACCTTTTTGTGTAATAATCCCTCAGGTCCAAAAAGATTAAAATCTAGAGGAGGGATAGCTCTTCCGGTTACTTTAACGAGCTGGAAGGCCAAAACTCGGCAAAATTTTCATATTTTACGAGTCAGGAGAAAAGAGCTCAAAGAAGACTCATCTTTTGAGGAACGAGTGATAAACAGGGATAGCAGCAGATTCCAGGTACAGGTTGGAATTTTCCAATCACGGCAGTGTCACAAGGATGGCTAAGTGAAATCACTCTTCGCAGTTGTTCCTCAAAATGGGTAAACAATCATATGGAGGTGAACGGTTGGCCAAATGAAATGGAGGTGGCAGGTGCAAAACACGACCAAGGCTTTTATGGCTAATAAATTTACGATCACGATGGTTATTTACCGGTACTGGGTTCATTTTTTTAAAGAGCTTGAATGCGCCAAAACACTGCTCAAAAGCTTATGTTTATTTTTTAACGAGCATGAACTATGACGCTAAAACTGCTCGGATCTCGCTTTTCTATTTTTTAACGAGCATAAATTCCGCGATAAAACTGCTCGATTATATGGTCACATTTTGATTTTTTACCATTACTAGCTTTTCTCTTTTCAAATATAGTACTACTTTTTCAATTGCTGCAACAAACTTTGTCAGAAATTAACAATATTTGCATGAAAATGAGATTATAACCCTAATATTTCACTTTAAACGGTGTAAAAAGCCATTAAAAGGTGTTTTTACCTCTCATTTACCATTTCATTTGCATTTGGTTTGTTGGATCTCTGGAGGTGCCTCTTCCCCCTTGATTTTCACCAGCTGATTCCGGGAGATTCTGCGGACGATTTTTGGCACCGTCTGGACCAGGTAGGAGCTAAACCCTAGCTATTTCTTTTCATGGTTTCCTTTTCCTGTTTTTTGCCTGTTTTCCGGTCTTTCTGAGCCCCTGGGGTTTTGCCAGGGCGCCCTAGGATCAGCGCAGGTTTCCCTTTCGAAACCTGCGCTGAAGGTCAAGCTGCCTTAAGGCAGCCTGACCCTCAGCGCAAGTGGGAGACTTCCTGCCTGCGCTGGGCTCAAAAAGACTGAGCTTTAAGGGTATTTTTGATGAAATTTTCGCTAGTTTTTCATCAAATCAGGAATTCATTCTTTCTCTTGTTTGTTTTGCAGGGAACTTTGAGCAGAAATTCCCTTACATGGCGAGAACGAGAACATGAAGAGGAGGACATGATTGCCCTCCATGACCCGGTCACGGTGAACGCACTGCGGAACTGTGGCCTGCTGAAGTTCTTCCGTATCTCTAGCATGAGAGCACAGATTTCTTTACTGCAGTATATGCTTGATGCTTGGGATCCTGTTAACCAAGTGTTCCAGATTAGGGGGAAGACCACCCCCCTGACTATAGAGGACATGTACTTCTTGACTGGGTTGTCAAGACGAGGTGCCCCCATTTCCTTATCAGGTACGGCCCGGGGGACTGATTCCACCAGAGATTATGTCCGCCAGTATTGCAGGGAAGGTTCTCAACCGAGAAGAGACGACAAGATTTTTATCCGTGAGATTACTGATCGGGTTCTCAGGTCCATTCTATTCACTATTGGTAGGATGGCCAGCAGCTCAGCTCTACATGTTGCCAACAGGTCCTATATGCAGCATGCCTTGGAGTGTCTCCAACCGAAAGTATTCAACTGGTGCGATGCAGTACTTATTCAGATGAAAAGTCAATTGACCAAGGTAAAGGACGGGAAGCTGAAGAACTTTGGATTTGGTTCTATTCTGACTGCCTTTGCCTTGGAGAAAATCCCGTTGATGTAGCCTCAGTACATCATACTTGACTTACCTTCTCCGACCGAGCCACACATGCAGAGGTGGGTTGACCACATGTCTAGGCACGCAGGTCAACCTCAGATTACTTTTACTGAGGCCTTCTTTAGGTGGTTCGAGCACCAGGAGATGGCGTTTTCTGAGTATCCATATGTAGGTATGGATTTCCGAGGTGATCCAGATTTGGTGTTACCGGATGGCGAGCAGTGGGGTGCCATTGGTAAACTCTTCGACCATATTACTGTTTATTGTTCTTGTTCATAATGTTGTTGTGCTTTATTCTATCAAGATTTTTAATTGTACTCTTGGGTGCATGCAGATATTGGTCCTGTTCGTCCAGCAGTTCGTCCGAGATCGCCAGCTGCTGTCCCGGCAGGGGAGCCTGCTAGGAGAGTTGTCATTCGCGATCTCGACGACACTGAGACCCTTACAGTTGTGCAGGAGCAGGTTGAGAGCCTTACTTGTGGCCTTCCGAATGTACAGATTGACGAGTTACCTTTACAGATGCAGCAGCATACTATTGGTGTGCCTAGACGATGGACTCGTCTCTTGCGCATGATCGCATAGGCCGTGACGTACTATCATGAGCACCACTAGGCTAGGGTGCCCCCTAGCATCTTTTTGAGTTTTTAGGTCATATGACCAATTTTGTCTTGGTTACAGAACATTATGTATGAACTTATATAGACAGTTTATATATTTTGATTTTCGGGTTTTATTCTGGTTGATTTACGTGATCCATATGTACAATTTTTGATGATGTGTCCTTTTTATAAATGTTGCAAATGTCTATCTAACACATAGTTTGCTAATGAGTCAGTTAATGTGTTTAAGTTTCTTGAAATATGTTGATATTGAATTGAATCAAATCGTCTTTCCAAGATCTTAACCCTTAGGAACATGCGATAAATATCTAGATTGCGAACAGAATATATACCATTGAGTTGTCGTATTACGAGCTGTGAGTCTAGCTTGAAAATTAGTCGGCGTATGCCACATGTGATGGCATCAGAGAGTAGTTCTATCAACGCGCTGTACTCAGCGATGTTATTCGTTGATTGCCCAATACATACACCTCTAAAACTTACTAACTCGCCGCTTGGATCAAAAATGGCCCAGGCCGCGGAGGACAAGTTCCGCGAACTATGACTCGCTCTGTCGGCATACCCAACACATGTCTCCATAAGGTTTGACATCTGCAACGAACGAAAAAGGCGGATCACTCGACCAGAACAAACACTTTAGCGAAAACAAAATACAACAAAAGAATACAGGTTACTATTTAAGCATAGTAACGCTTGAGGTACAACCCGTTGTGGGGCTGCGCCAGTGGAATTCCATCGTAATCCATTAACTCGTAGGCTCCTTTTGCTAACACCCTTTTAACAATATAGGGGCCCATCCATAAGGACTTGAACTTTCCTGCTCCCAATTTATCGGATTCTTGGTCATAAAGCAAGACCAAGTCACCTTCTGAGAAGACACGGGGTTTGACATTTTTGTCGAACTGAGCCTTGACTCGTTTCTTATGAGCTTCGTTAGCCAAAGCGGCGTCACGACGGGTTTCATCCAACTGGATTAATTCCAAGAAATGAGCCTCTTCTTCTGAAGTTCCGGGGAGGAGGTCGATTGCGAGTTTAAGCGATGAAATTTCGCACTGGATCGGTAAGACTGCTTCTAGGCCATACACCAGTTGAAAAGGTGTGAACCCGGTTGCATTCTTTACCGAGGTCCGGTAAGCCCACAAAGCTGAGTACAGGATTAGGTGCCATCTTATTTTATGAACCCCGATCATCCTTTGCAACATACGCTTCAGGACCTTGTTGATCGCCTCAACTTGTCCGTTGGCTTGCAGATAATATGGGGTAGAGCTAACGTGAGATAGCCCTAGCTTGGCAGCTAATTCGACCATCATGTGGTTGCGAAAATGCGACCCATGATCTGTAACTATAGCCTGTGGTACGCCGAACCTGGCGACTACATGATTGAAAAAGAAAAGGGCAGCTGTTTCACCAGTGTTATCCAATGTAGGCATCGCCTCGGCCCATTTGGTAAAATAGTCAACAGCGACTATAATATACCCATGCCCCCCGGTCGAGGTGGGGTTACATTGCATGAAATCGATGCCCCACTTGGCGAAGGGCCCAACAGCAACTATTGGCTGTAAAGGTGCGGGTCGTCATCTGGTTTTGCTATCAAAGATTTGACAAGCATGGCAACTTCTGACTGTGGTTATGCAATCTTTGAACATGGTTGGCTAGAAGTATCCTGCTCGTAAGATTCTTTGTGCTGTTGCATATCCAGACTGATGCCCCCCACACGCGCCTGAATGACAATCATTCAGGGCTTTTTCGGCCTTCTCATGGGTAAGGCACCTCCTCAGAACTGTATCGACACCACGACGGTAGAGTGTATCACCGACAATCATGTAGTCTTTTGCTTGGTATCGTATACGTTTTTGTTCGGAGTGAGAGGTATTAGACCTGAATTTTTGGGTTTGGAGATAAACTATGATATCTCCGTACCACTCATCGCTTACAGATATCAGAAACAAACTTTCGTCCACGATTGACTCTTCCGATGTTTCATCGTTGGACAACGATGGGAGATCGCATAATAATTCCGCGAAAACTAGAGCTTTCTTTGATTTGGATTTTACAAATTCCAGATCAAACTCTTGAAGGATCTCTATCCATTTTGAATATTTTCCCCCCAGCAACTGTCGCGACAGTATATAAGTCATGGGGTTGCAATCTGACAGGATGGTAGTTTTTCGAAAGAGGACATAATGTCGAAACCTTTGAATCGCTTGAACAACTGCAAGCGCTAGTTTTTCAACATAAGAATATTTAATTTCTGTATTGTTTAAGTTTTTACTTAAATAATAGATAGGACGTTCAATTCCATCGACTTCTTGTACTAAAACCATCGCAATGGTTGTATCTGCTGCAGTTAGATACAGGTTAAAATCTCTTTGATAGTCCGGGGCGTACATTAATGATGCTTTTAGTAGACAATATTTCAGAGCATCAAAAGAAGCTTGCGCCACTTGGTCCCAGACAAAAGGTACATCATTTTTCAATAGACGAGTATAACCCTTAGCAAGTTCCGCGTAATTTGGAATGAACCTCCTCAGAAAGTTTGCTTTCCCTTGTAGTTTCTGAATCTGAAGCAAATTTTAAGGTGGAGGCAAATTAATGATTGCCTGAACCTTACAGGGGTTGAGACGAATCCCATCTTTAGAGACTACAAAGCCAAGTAAACGACCAGAACCGACGCAAAACACACACTTGTGCGGATTGAGTCTTATCTTGTAGTGTCGGCAACGTAGAAATATCGCTCTTAAATGCTGCGGATGATCAGTCCGCCTTCGCGAATGAGCCGGAAGATCGTCGAGATAAGGTTGAACAATGTTCTTGATGTCATGGAAGGCATAATTCATGGCCCTCTGAAACGTCGCCCCTGCGTTCTTTAAACCAAAGGGTAATTTTCGATAAGCGAATGTGCCCCACGGACAAATAAATGCAGTCTTTGACTGGTCCTGTGGGCGGATATTTATTTGATTATACCCAGAAAATCCATCCATAAATGAAAAGATTTCACATCCGGCGCATTCATCAATTATCTGGTCGATGAAGGGTGTAGGGTAGTTGTCCTTCGGACAAGCTTGGTTTACATCCCTATAATCAACACACACTCTAATTGTCCCTTGTTTTTTCATAACAGGGACAATATTCGATACCCAATCGGTTAGAGGAACCGGGTAGATGAATCCAACATGGAGGAGTTTTTCAACTTCCGCCTTAATGGCAGCGGCTTTCTTCGGGTGCACTTTCCGAAGCCGTTGTCTTACTGGTTTGACATCAGGATACTTTTTAATTTCATGTTCAACGATACTCGAGTCAATGCCTGGCATTTCATCATATGACCAAGCAAAGACATCTCTAAATTCGCGAAAAAGAGCATTATATATTTCCAGTTCTGAAGGGGAACAACCTTTGCCGACATAAATATTCTCTACAACATCTGTTTTGGTCGAGATATTTATGGCTATAGTCTCTTCAATATTGGATAGGTTTCGCTCGGAATCCACCGTATTTACAGTATTCGTTAGGAATTCAAATACTGAAGGGTGATAAAGGTCACTTTGAGTATCTTCTTCATATTCTGGAAGAAGGGAACGATGGTGGTGATCATTCCATGGTGCCCCCTCAATCATCATTGATTGTAAGATTCCTTCGTCAGTCCCATGTACTTTCGACCAAGGATCTAATGGGGTTCCATATTCTCCAGATCTATCTACCCAAACGCTTGACGAGCGTTGATTTGGGCTCGCCTCCCATGCTTGAAACATTGATTGCTACAATATTTCTAAAGGGCTTGGGGACAAAACCATTGAATGATCCATGTTGACCTTCATGGAAGATATCATGTTGCGGGTTGCTACAAACGGTACATTTCCTATATAAATAGGAGGTGGTAGCGCGAAAGTTCCCATCAAGGTGGGGTCTTTCAATAATCCTACTCCGATATCTTGAATTGAATGGTTACTCTCATGGATCATGGGAATGCTTCCTGTAACTTGTGAACCATTAGGGAGGAAGTTCTGTTGGTCGACGATCGTAATCCCTCCTTCAAACGGGAATGCGATCTTCCTAAAATAAGTCGACACGACAGCTGCCATGGCATAAATCCATGGTCTACCCAGTAGGATGTTATAGTCAAGATTTCCATCAATGACTTCTACATCAATTTCTACTGTCTTTCCTCCTAGTTCAACTTTCAAGTTATTAAGGATACCGTAAGGGGTATAAGTCCTTCCGTCGAAGGCTTTTAATGTCGTCGATGATCGAGACAAGGTTGGAGATCCTAAAGTTTTCCAGCAGCTCATCGACATAATACATGTCGATGCCCCCTCATCAATAATTGTTCTGTGAACAGTTTTGTTGAGGGCTTTCACTTGAATAAGGAAAGCTAGTTGAGCCGGTAACTGAGGATCATATCCCTTGTGATCAAAGGATACTAGATTGGAATCCTTAGGGTCAACCCCACCAATTGCCGATAACAATGCCTGTCTTTGGGTCGGACAATTTTGTAGCACTTCAAGAGTCGACATAGCAGATGGCGATTGGGCCAAATCTTCCACTATATTATAATGCTGCGTCGCTCTGGCGCAAGGATTAAATGTCGACTTATGTACTACACCCTTTGGCGGTTTTATTGTTAATTCAGGGATGGTGGGCGTTACAACTTCTGTCGAAGTTATTGTCGAACTACTTGGTTGATATTTACCTTTTTCGTTCGATACCTGAGGATTCCCATAATCTTTGTTCCTTGTCGAAATCAAAGCGTCATTCTGCTGTTTCGAAATTGACAACATAAGGACTTGCGACGGGGAAGCATTTCCACTATCAACCAGATTTTGACCTGGGTTGGGAAACGGATCAGTTAACACAGCTGATGTTTGGGAACTTTTAAAGAACCTCTTTAACTCAGCTTTGAACGGGCAATTCTGTGTGTTATGATCCTTATCATCACATATTAGACATGGATAATTTTGTTTCCTTTTGCCAGGAGGGTTTGAAGAAGCTTTTCCAGGGGATGACTCACCCTGTTTCTTCTTCTTCCCTTTGTTTTGTTTCTTCTTGCTTCCTGGTTGATTGGTTTCTTTGCCCTTATCTTTCGATACGGCATTTACTTCCGAAGCAAGAATTTCTTATTTTGCATTTTGATCCGAATTCTTACGGGCTTTCTTTGACGAAGCCTTTATCGATTTCGCGTTTGCTGTGCCAATCACGCCATCGCCGGCATGAGAGTCACTATTTGATTTAGGAGGGGGAGGAATTGAAAACTCTGGTCTAGGGGCGTCAGGTATTTTGTCATAGAGTGTGCCGGACTGAGTATACACTAAGTCCAAATATTGTGCACGAGCAATCACTTGCTCCTCTGTTACGACTCCCCCCTTGGCCACATCTTCCGTAATAGCCGAAAGTAACGACTTTATAAACCATTCAGCTAATAGCTGATCGGGAACATATGTTTTCACCGTCCTACGACGACGACGCCACTCATGTATATGATCAGATATATGGGTAGCAGTCGTCTGTTTGAAGTTGGTTAATATTTTTGTTCCCGTTTCATACCTTATCGGTAATTGGAAGTGGGTTAAGAAAGTCATGGCTAGGGAACTAAAGTTGTCGAAAGAGGCTCTTGGCAATTCAATATACCATTTAGCCGCTGGACCTGTCAATGTCCTCTGAAAAAGGCGAAGTCTTATCGAATCGTCGTTAAGGGTGTTCGACGAACACCACAGATGAAAAGTCATCACGTGATTCGACGGGTCTTCACCTGGATTTCCATTGAATTTAGGAATGTCAGATGGAAGTTTATGAGGAATCGCCGGCCACCAAGGGGCATAAGCAATCAGATCGTTGGTTAAACGGTGTAAATCAGGTAACTCTAAAGTCGCCACGAATGGTAACTGTTGATTCAGGTTAGGCGAAGCGTAACCAGGGTACGATGGAATCGCTTGAGCAGTGGGCCTTTGCATACCAGCATAATGTAATTGATGTTGGTATGATTGATACAGTTGGTGGACTTGACCATTCTAAAGTGGTTGGTTTTGACCGTTTTGGATATACAGCTGTCCACTATTCGCAAAGATCTGCTGCTCAGAACCTTGGTACACTTGCTGGAACTGCGGTTGTTGGTATTGTACAAGCCATGGTTGTGACGCCATGTTCTGTTGTGCCATGCTAACCATTGGACCAAGGTGTGGGGTAATTGTACCCATTTGTACTTGTGTCGTCCCAATAGTTGGCGATTGTGGTTGTGACCCATGGTCAAGCGACTGTTGCATTACAACCTGAGGTTGAAATGTAACAGGTATCGCTTGAACTTGCGACACGGTTACAATAGCCGGGGTGGTTGGGATGTTCGTCACAGGTACACACTGTTGCATAGAATATACAATCCTTGGTTGTTGAGGTAGCATAGGTACCCAACTACTTGATGCAATTCCAGTATAACCTGGATACTGTTGAGAACTGCCATATGGATATCCTCCCGGAGGAGGTAATGAAAGGGCATACTGCCCCCCATATGGTAGCAATCCGGAACTCAGAGGGATTGTTAGTCCTTGAGGACTAGATGGCTCAAATTGACCTCCATGAGGATCAATCTGTCGAGTTTCAAAATAAGAATTACCGGGTATTACTCCGGATGAACAAACTGGAACAGACCATACTGTTGAAATAGTCCCTTGGTGGACTCCTTCTAGCTGTTGAGAGCTAGTTGGGATAGCTGGTATGCCGACAAACATCGTTGGAGTGACGGCAGGGGCTTCTGCTGTCGCTGTGTCATTTGACACAGTCCTAGATGATGACGGTTGCTCAGACATTTTAAGTCTATCCAATAGATTGCCTAGCGATTCTACAGGGACTTCCACTTGTGATGGATTAACCTCTGATGAAGGAAAGAGAGTGACCCCTACTCCAAAATGAGTTCGACTACTTGCTTGCGGATCCTCTGCAATTTCTTCTATCGCAATCAAACCCGGTGGAAGAGGAAGACCATCAGGTCCGTAAAATATTTTTGGTGCCGAAGAAGTGGTTGTTTCGACAGCGACAGTTGTTTGGGGAACAAAACTTTCTGGACCGGTTACAGATGGAACTGGTTCAGTTACACAAGTATTTTCCCCCAGAGCAGGATCAATATTACTGTCCTTCTGTGGCTGTTGAACTTCTTCTATAGAGGCAGGGTTTCCAGAAATGTTAGGAGTAACCGGAACCTCGGATGTAGTAGGAACACTTGTTCTAACTTTCAAAGGAGATTTTGAACCGGTTAAACGAGTTCGCTTTGCCCGTACTGTTTTCGATTCCGGGGACAAAGACGGTTGACTCGCAAGCCTCCGCGAACGACGGGTTTTCAATTGACTTTCTTCCACGATTGCGGATTACTTGATCAACTAAAATATTAAAAGGGGAAATTTGTGTTTCCGAATTGAATGAATTTTGTTAGACGCTTTTAGACACAACTTGCTTTTTCACTTTTTAAGAGTCGAGAAAAAGCTAAAGATGACTCTAGTCTCCTTCGATGTATTAACGAGCCCGAAGTGACAAATGCTCGGTTGGACTTTTTCAGTTATAGAGTTTGAAAAAGGCCAAAAGAAACTTCTCTAGAGATCTAGGTAGAGGGTGTGCCAAACCTTTCGCAAAACCACAGAATACGTTTTACGGTACGAGTGGTCGATCTTCGTGAATGCTGTGTTCACTGCATTGCGATCAGTAGGGCGGCCGACACGGTTTCCTATGGATAAAGGCTTTATTCCTATAGGGGTCTCCCAATATATACACGATGGTACGTGGGAGCACAAGTCCGTATTAGTGCCACCGACTCTCAGGAGGAATCACCCACCTTCGTCGAGATCGACAGTCACTACGTTTAACGACGCCGGAACACGTCTCTAGCTTAGACCTCTAGATGTTTGCGTTATGTTTCAAAGCGTTGTTAGGTTCATTCAATATATTTTAAGTTGATCTTTTTAAAGTTTGCCTTTCAAGTTTCACCACGAGATGTATTGATACAAATTCCTAAATGCAGTCTAAGATGAGAAGCAAGCTTTTTCAATCTTTTTTACTTATGAAAATCTTAACTACTGAGGGAAAAGAGAGATAAAATCTTTTCACACAGCTCAAAGAGCACTTGCTAATGCACTTTTTCCCTAAATCAACATACAAACTTATATGCAAAATGCAAAGATGCAGGTATTTCTTTTCTCTTTCTTAATGTTGGTGAAATGCAAAAAGAAAGCTGTTGTATGAATTTGAATTCAATTTCAAGTGAAAGCAAACAAGTTTGTCCAAAATCAAAAGACACCTTAAGATTTGCTTGTTTCGACACTAGAAATATACAAACTCAAACCAAATGATGAAAGCAAAAGCTCAATCAGCTATGAACAACAAATAAACTAACTCTTAAGATCAAAGCGACACTTTATCACAGGTCTAGATCTAAGAGGCCACAGCAAGACTAGTTCACTTTCGTTATGGGAAACTGTAAATGTACAAGAAATACACAAAGAACAAACACAGTTTCTTTATACAACCGAGGCGGAATAGTGACAAGGAAAGTTGGTTTCAGATAGGCCTACTGACTGGTAACAAACAACAAAAACAAGAGTGAAAACAAGGCAAGACACAGTAGGAAACCCCAGCAGCACAAGGCAGGACTGGTCCAGCGCAGGTGGAACACTGCCTGTTTGACCTTCAGCGCAGGTAGCCCCTTCGAGAACTGCGCTGAAATGAAAACAGCCTTTGTACAGCCTGCACTGAAGAACGAGACTTTCGTCCCTCTTGGTTTCCGGGTCACAAATTGCTCAAAAAATCACAGTTTTTGCTCAAATCAGAAGCTATCAGTCAAGGACACACTAAAGAATGACAAGGAGGATGAGAAGCTATCACTAAGAGCTTATTAGAGTCCTTGTGGATCAGCTCTTCAAATTATAAACTTGCCCAGAAACTGAGCTAGAGTAGCTGCCCTCTACTTTGCATTCGAAAGATTCGAACACAGTTCGATTCGGTACTCCCTTTGTTTATAAAATGAATAGCAAGAAAAACACAAGTAACTAACAAGATACGATCCCCAGCGGAGTCTAGTGCCAATTTGTTGTCTAAGGGAAGCTGAAGAACTTTGGATTTGGTTCTATTCTGACTGCCTTTGCCTTGGTCAATTGACTTTTCATCTGAATAAGTACTGCATCGCACCAGTTGAATACTTTCGGTTGGAGACACTCCAAGGCATGCTGCATATAGGACCTGTTGGCAACATGTAGAGCTGCGCTGCCGGCCATCCTACCAATAGTGAACAGAATGGACCTGAGAGCCCGATCAGTAATCTCACGGATAACAATCTTGCCGTCTCTGCTCGGCTGAGAACCTTCCCTGCAATACTGGCGGACATAATCTCTGGTGGAATCAGTCCCCCGGGCCGTACCTGATAAGGAAATGGGGGCACCTCGTCTTGACAACCCAGTCAAGAAGTACATGTCCTCTACAGTCAGGGGGATGGTCTTCCCCCTAATCTGAAACACTTGGTTAACAGGATCCCAAGCATCAAGCATATACTGCAGTAAAGAAATCTGTGCTCTCATGCTAGAGATACGGAAGAACTTCAGCAGGCCACAGTTCCGCAGCGCGTTCACCGTGACCGGGTCATGGAGGGCAATCATGTCCTCCTATTCATGTTCCCGTTCTCGCCATGTAAGGGACATTTTGCTCAAAGTTCCCTGCAAAACAAACAAGAGAAAGAGTGAATTCCTGATTTGATGAAAAACTGGCGAAAATTTCATCAAAAATACCCTTAAAGCTCAGTCTTTTTGAGCCCAGCGTAGGCAGGAAGTCTCCCACTTGCGCTGAGGGTCAGGCTGCCTTAAGGCAGCTTGACCTTCAGCGCAGGTTTCGAAAGGGAAACCTGCGCTGATCCTAGGGTGCCCTGGCAAAACCCCAGGGGCTCAGAAAGACCGGAAAACAGGAAAAAAACAGGAAAAGGAAACCATGAAAAGAAAGAGCTAGGGTTTAGCTCCTACCTGGTCCAGACGGTGCCGAAAATCGTCGGCAGAATCTCCCGGAATCTGCTGGTGAAAATCAAGGGGGAAGAGGCACCTCCAGAGCTCCAACAAACCAAATGCAAATGAAATGGTAAATGAGAGGTAAAAACACCTTTTAATGGCTTTTTACGCCGTTTAAAGTGAAATATTAGGGTTATAATCTCATTTTCATGCAAATATTGTTCATTTCTAACAAAGTTTGTTGCAGCAATTGAAAAAGTAGTACTATATTTGAAAAGAGAAAAGCTAGTAATGGTAAAAAATCAAAATGTGACCATATAATCGAGCAGTTTTACCGCGGAATTTATGCTCGTTAAAAAATAGAAAAGCGAGATCCGAGCAGTTTTAGCGTCATAGTTCATGCTCGTTAAAAAATAAACATAAGCTTTTGAGCAGTGTTTTGGCGCATTCAAGCTCTTCAAAAAATGAACCCAGTACCGGTAAATAACCATCGTGATCGTAAATTTATTAGCCATAAAAGCCTTGGTCGTGTTTTGCACCTGCCACCTCCATTTCATTTGGCCAACCGTTCACCTCCATATGATTGTTTACCCATTTTGAGGAACAGCTGCGAAGAGTGATTTCACTTAGCCATCCTTGTGACACTGCCGTGATTGGAAAATTCCAACCTGTACTTGGAATCTGCTGCTATCCCTGTTTATCACTCGTTCCTCAAAAGACGAGTCTTATTTGAGCTCTTTTCTCCTGACTCGTAAAATATGAAAAGTTTTCCGAGTTTTGGCCTTCCAGCTCATTAATGTAACCGGAAGAGCTATCCCTCCTCTAGATTTTAATCTTTTTGGACCTGAGGGATTATTACACAAAAAGGTCGAGCGCTTGTTTTATTCGGCTCGTTAAAGTAATCGAAAACTCATCCCTTCTGTATTGTTTTATACTTTTTCGGACTTAAGGGATTAGATGACGAAAAAGGAATTTTGGAGTTAACTTTCTGTACCTTTTCAGACTCTCTAAAAATGAAAAGGACCGAGTTGTCTTTGTCGCTAGACTCGTTAAAATGATTGAATAGCGACAAACTTGTCTTTAAGACGAGAACGAGTTTCCCTATCGCTAGGCTCGTTAAAACATAGCGATGGGCTTGCCCGAAGGGCAGGTTATAGAACAAGCATATGTTATCCTCCTCAAGCTTGACAAAAATAAAGAGGTACTGGTCAGAAATGACTGGGGAAAAATTGCGAGAACCTCAAAGATTTAATGGTAGCAAGTCGCTCTTGAACATGACACTTTGTCCTCCGTATCACATCGGGTTGGGTTGTTTCATTCACCGGTCTCATCACCATGGTCCTCGCCAAACCATCCACATTTGGGGTAATGCTACCGATCCATCATATCAGTGTCGTTATATGTTCAAGAGATGTGTTCAGAAAGAGTCAACCGTGTCCCATCCACTGCTATACATTATCCTTCATCCACCCATGATCGCCACCCTGAATCATATTTCACAGATTGTTTTCACCTCCACTAAAATCATTAGCTCCGTTCCGTGTCACTGATGTGGGATTCATTAAGGCCCTCCATTGACGGATCGCTTCTTGTCGACTTCAGCTCATTATCCAAGAAGTTGATCTAGGAACAGAACCCCCAATACTTTGAAGCTTGCATGCCTCAATGGCAAGTTTCTCACTTCCGGCGACAGGTATACATCAATGACCTTCGACCAGAAGATTTTGCGTGGTGTTCGACGCCAAGTCCTTTATTCACACCACGTGAATTGTACTGCAGTACCTTGAGGGTCATTTTCATTATTGGTGATTCCTCTCGCGCTTGTTAACGGTTTACATTATTGACCGGTAATCAGGCGATGTCTTTCCATGTTCGACTTCAGCGCAATTCTCACATGGATCGACTTGTACTTAGAGTGAAGATCGAATGAGATTGAAGACCCCGGATATAGTTTCATCCATCCGGGCTGTGATATATATTCAGGAAAGATAAAGACATTTGTTATGTACATCATTGCAGCAGGTGATCATCCTACTCAAAGGATGATAATTTCAGCAGAGAATTATCAGTCTACCATCAGACGATCGTCTGTTCTATGTACCAAAATGAATTTATAAAGCTGAGCATGGGAATGCCCGCCTCAGCTAGATCATGAAAGCAGAATGAAAAATAATGTATTGTATTGTATTTTATTACAGGGCACCTCTCAGCAATTGAATGAACTTCGGATCCTCCTGATAAAGCATTTCACCGATAAACGACCTCATACTTTAGGGGGAAACTGTTATAGACATTTTTGTGCCTAACAGCATGGAGCATGAAATGTCAATAATCTGAGGGATCCAAAGTCCCTAAACATGTTGTTCTTACCCCTAGAGGAACAAGGTCAGCAAACCACAGCACTGAAAATCAGTTCTCCACCTGAAAACACTCAAAAACAAGCAGTTTCTAGATCATGTCAGCTGCTCCACTGAGCATCTGCGCTGAATGTCAATTGCTCCACTCTGTACCTGCACTGAATGTCAAAACCAATGAAGGCTACCTGCGCTGGGCGAGATTGGCCAAGTGGCACAGTCATTCTGCAAGGTGTCAACTGCCCAGGAAGCTTCCAAACTGACACTTGGGTCAAGGAATTCGCCTTGTGATGAGTAAGAGGGTCTTGATCTCCAAGTGGGAGCAAGAATCTCCAAGTGGACTCAAGAACTGAAGATTAACTAAAGTGGGAGAGGACACTAGTCAGCTTCATGCCAGTCTCAAGATGACTCATCCTTTCTAAAAAACCCTATATATAGAACTCCCTCATGAGGTCTAGGGAGGTTGGAATTTTGTGCAAGTAAGGAAGTGCTATTGGTTTGTGTATAGAACTATTGGGTGATTGCTTGAAGGAGGTGAAGAGGAGATTTCTTTCTGCTGGGAGGTGTTGTTGGATTGGGCCTATTATGGTTGTAACTCTCTTAGAAGTTTGCTTCTTCTATTAATAAAGTATTTGAGGTTCTTCTATATGCATGTGTCTTTATGGTGAATAGATGCTTGTATATTTGATTTATGCTAATCCCTAAATCGATTATGGATGTATGCTTCTTGTAGTTTCCTTCTCTTGTTCTTTTACAGGATCTTTGTGTAGCTGGGCCGGTGAAAGAGCAAGGAGCTAGGAGCAAGCAGCAAGGATTGAAGACTGGATCGACTATTAAGCGCAAGATAACGGTTAGTAGATCATCCTTTTCTTCCCTCTCTCATCCCATAAAGAAGTAATCTTGAATAGCTTTGCATTCAGTTGTTGCTGAGGTACTATCACCCTTAGAGTGGGATAGGGTCATTCCGTATTGGATACTTTTCCCAACAACAAACTGGTCTCCTCGCACAATCCAGGGTCATCAACCTCTGACGATCATGTTGAAAGCACACCATCAACTAGTGAAAATGAAGTCGCTGGACAGAAAGGAAGATATAAATTTCCTTGCAAACTGTGTGAAGGCAATCATGTCGTCCATCGTTGTCCCTTCCTGGATGAAGCTAAAATAGTCTTGGATAACCATCCCGCTTCGCCGCTGCGGCTTCCTCATGGATAGAAGAAACTCTTGCCGAGTCCATCGCTAGTTGAAAATCTGACCAACACAAATTTGTAGTCAATCGAAGCATATATCATTGAAGATAAACACACTGAATCCATACCAGACAAAAGTCAAAAGGTTGAGGTGGCAGTCGACTTGGTCTTGTGTTCAGAAGGTCCATCTTCAGATGATAAAATCACTGAAGAGAATGAGAACGACACCATTTAAATTCTTTTCGTAAAAATAGACTCCGATGAACATGGGGGCAATCTACCCATTCCTTTACCGCAGGAAGGAAGTTCGTCAGAGTCATACTCAGCCGTTTATTCAGTCCCACCTCTAAGCAACCTAGTCATTTCCTTCGACTGTAATCTACTAGGTAGACCCCATTTACCGGCTAGTGTACCATTTTGAATCATTGTTCAAACCTACAGAATGGTCATGGTTGGTACCATCATAGATGAGGGGGCTTCTTTGAGTATCCTTTCCTCAACTTCTTGGAAAGTTCTTGGTTCGCCATCGCTTCTGCTTGAGATGCAGAATCTAACAGGCTTTGATAAAGGAACCAGTCGACTGTTAGGGATCCTTCCAAGTTTGCCTATAACTTTGAGAAGGAAAACTATTTATATGAACGTAATGGTAGTCCAAGGACCTTTAGATTATAATCTGCTCCTTGGGCGCGACTATATTTATAGCATGGGAGCCATTGTCTCCTCACTCTTTCGAGTAATGTGTTTTCCACATGAAGGTTGAGTGGTCCAGCTCATAGACCAGCTTTCGTTCCTCGACTCACACATAGCTAATATTAAAATTCCATCCCTAAATGGTCTTTTTACATAAGGAATGTCTCATCAATCTCCAGTCCGTCCACCTAAAGAACGCTAGTAATTCAGGGGTCGGGACTGAAACCCAGGGAGCATGCACCCTGGTCTGCTTCGGTAGGAAAACTCTGGGTATATAGTAGGTTTTTGCAGAGGAATGTGACTGGTTCGATGCCCATCCATATAGGAAGAGGGTATTAGACTGGAATAAGATACCTCCGTCAGAAGGTAGGCCTTTCCTGATAGAACACATGTTTTGTCTGCAAATTGAAGGGTAACCTGGAAACTCTACTTCACTATACCTGGGGGAATGCAAACATTTTTGCGTGCAAGTGAAGAAAGACAATTTATTTTCTTAGTTTGTAGATTCCCAAACCCTTTAAACTCATAGTATTGGTTGTTCCTAATTTGCATAATGAAAGGATACAGAGCAAAGCTTCGAAAGGTGCAAGCTCCATAAAAATGGAATCTACCGATGAGATATCCTTATCATACGACTAGCACGAGCAGTTATGTGAAGTTCAAGATCATTCAAAATTAAACCTAAGAAATGAGAAAATGTTTCCCCCTAGAGTTTAAGCTCATTAAGAAAAAAATGAACCAGTTTCCGGTAAATAACCATTGTGAATGCATTATCATGAGCTCTTGAGCCTTGGTGGTTTTCTCATCATCACCTCTACTCTGTTTTAGTCGATCATTCACCTCCATTTGATTGTTTACCCCTCTTGAGGAACAACTATGAAGAGTGATTCTGTTAGCCATCCTTGTGACACTGCTGTGATTGGAAAATTCCAAACCTTACTTGGAATCGGTTGCTACCTAAAATTATCACTCATTCCTCAAAAAGGAGTCTCCTTTAATCTCTTTTCGTCTGACTCGTAAAATATGAAAATATTGCCGAGCAGTTGGCCTCTCCAAATCTTTAAAGCTACTAGGAGTGCTATCCCTCCTCTAGATTTTAATCTTTTTGGACCTGAGGGATTATTACACAAAACGATCGAGCGCTTGTCTTGTTCAGCTCGTTAAAACTATCAAAAATTCATCCCTTTCGTATTATTTTATACTTTTTCAGACTTAATGGATTACATGACGAAAAAGGACCAATGACGTTTCCTTTTCGTCACTTTTTAGACTCTCTAAAATTGAAAAAGGACCGAGTTGTCTTTGTCGCTAAATTTGTTAAAACCAATAGTGACAAACTTGTCCATATAGACAAGAAAGAGTTTCATTGTCGCTAGGCTCGTTAAAACATAGTGACGGGTTTGCCCAAAGGGAAAATTATAGAACAAGAATATGTTATCCTCCTCAAGCTTGATAAAAATAAAGAGGTATTGGTCAACAATGATTGGGAAAAAATTGGGAAGAAAACTTGAAGAAACTTTATTGGTAGCGAGTCGCTCTTGAACATGACACTTTCACTCCATCACCATGATTGAGTCGGGTTGGGTTATTCTGTTCACTGGTCATATTACCATTTGGTCCTCCGTACCATCCATCTTTGGGGTTAATTCTACCAATCCATTTCAGTGTCGCCGATATGTTCAAGAGAAGTTGATTAGAGAATTCACCAACCCATCTTGTGTCTCATTCGTTGCAATACCTTTATGCTTCATTCTTTCATGACCGCCACCCTGAACCCCGTATCATCAGATCGTTTTCACCTCCAAAAGTCATTTGCTCTATTATGTGTCATAGATGTGGGATTCATTAAGGCCCTCCTATGACAGGTCACTTCTTGTCGACATCAACTCATTATCCAAGAAGTCGACCTAGGAACAACCCTTTCAGTACTTTGAAGCTTGCATGCCTCAATGGAAAGTTTCTCACTTTCAGCAATAGGTTTACATCAATGGCCCTCAATTGAGAGATTTTGCATGGTATTCGACGCCAAGTCCCATTTTCACACCACGCAATTTGTACTGTCATACCTTAAGGGTCATTATCATTATTGGTGATTTCTCTCATGCCTGTGAACAACTTACATCATTGGCTGGTAATCAGGCGATGTCTTTTCATGTTCGATTCCAGAACATTTTTCACATGGATCGACTTGTACTTCAGGCGAATATTGGACGAGTTTGAAGACCCCAGATCTAGTTTCATCCTCCGGGCTGCAATATATTCAGGAAAATAAAGACATCAAATGTACAGCATTGTTGCACAGATGATCATCTGAATCAAAGGATGATGACTCTATCAGAATCATCAGCCTGCCACACAGATGGTTTTCTATCCCATGTACATGAAAATAAATTTATAAAGTTGAGCATGGGAATGCCCGCCTCAGCTAGATCATGGAAATATTATGAATATAATGTATTGTATTATATCTTATTCCAGGTCGCTTTCCGGTTCGAAAAACCTTAGATCCTCATGATAAAGCATTTCACTCGACATCAAAAGATTAACGACCTCAAGCTTTAGGGGGCAACTGTTATAGACATTTTTGGGCATTGCAACCCCATCATATATGTCCATAAACCAAGGGCTTCTGAGTCCCTAAAAGTGTTGTTTCATGCCCTAAAGGAATAAGGTCAGCTGATTACATCATCTCCCAGAAGTTCTCCACAGAAAACTGCTTAGAACTGGTCAAAACTTGACCATACAGGCTGCTCGGTGCTAAAGGTGCGATGCATCTCACGTGCCCAGTGTGAAAAGTGCAATGCATACGGGAAATCCCTTCTGTAGGGTGCGATGGGCGAGAATGGACAAATGGCAGAGACAGTTTGCGAGGTGGATGATCATGGAATCTTCCAGAAACTTCTCCCATTACACGTGCCTCTATGAATTCTCCCAGGGATGAGTAAGAGATCATCAATCTCCAAGTGGAATCAAGAACTATCAGAGAGAAGACACTAATCAAAATCCCAAAAGCTAACTCACTTGCCTGTAATCATATATATATGGATCCCTCTTCCCAGAGATCCAGAGGCTAGAATTTTGTATCTTGTAAGGAAGTGTTGTTGGTTTCTTGGTGGAATATCATAGTGTTTGGTGATCTAAGCTTTTCATGAGGTGAAGAAGGGCTTTCATGCTGGAAGGATGATGTTGGGTCAGATCAATGGGTTGTAATCCTCTCTTCTAATCTTTATATCAATAAAGCTATTCAAGTTTTCCTCCACATTCTTGTATGTTTGATAATATATGCATTTGTATGGTCAATATATCTGGTCCTATATTGCTTATGATTTTAGATCTCTGCACTTTGAAGGTATTATGCTGCTTTGACTTTACAGGTACTCTTTGAAGCGGAGTGGTCAAGGGAGAAGCGGAAAAGACCTGTCGGTGAGGAGAAGGAACAAGAAAAGAACCAAGCGAAAGATAGAGGTTGGTATTCTTTGATCATCTCCTATCTACTTCTCATAAAGGAAAACGAAAGTAACTTTAATCTGTTTTTTTCTAAGATAGCTACCCATCTTAGTGGGACTAGAAACTCTGCATAGACACTAGATTTCCCGATAAAATCGTCTTTCCAACTTCATAAGGATGAACACTTTCAAGTGTCTTTGTTAGCCACTTTAGGGGACATTTCTGAGATGGTCCAGGCTACTCAGTTGATTGAGTTGGGACTGAATCAAGATTGAGTCTCCCAATTCTGTCAATCACATCACTCAGAGTATCATGAATTGTTGGAGTTTCATGTGGGGGAGGGAGTGCTTCAGAAGAAGATTCCATAGGTTGATCTAGTATAGGAATCCCCCCTTCAATATGTGGAATCTGATTATCAAATTCTTGAAATGATTTTGCATTTCCGAATCTATCCAAGCGATCAAGTTTCCGCTCAATAAGATTGTCAGTTTTGGATGATTCAAGAAAGATTACATCTCTAGATACAACAAAATTTTTATTGACTTCATCATAGAGACAGTATGCTTTGGAGTTGTTTGAATACCCTAGGAAGATACAATTATGACTTCTTGCACCAAGTTTGTTTCTATGTACCTTTGGTATCGAGGCATAACATGTGGAACCAAAGACCCTAAGATGCTTTACCGAAGGAATGTGTCCATATGACATTTCATAAGGATTCTTGTTTCTAATAGAATTAGATGGGCATCTATTCTTTACATATACATCACATAGAACTACATCAACCCAAAACATCAATTTTACATTTTCGAAAAACATCATGGAGCGCACCATATTTAAGATTGTCCTATTCATTCCTTTAACTACTCTGTTTTGTTGGGGATTATAAGGCATAGTTGTTTGATGTTTGATCCCATGTTGGCAAAGATAGTTTTCAAATTAATTTGAAGTGTATTCTTTTCCATTATTAGTGTGAAAAGAGCCAATATGAGATTGTGCATCATTTTCAATCCATGTATGAAAATTCTTGAATGTTTGAAAAGCATCAAATTTTTTCTTCAATAAATAAACCCAACACATTCTGGTGTAGTCATCAATAAGTATCATCATATATATATTTCCATTTGCAGAAGGAACAGGCATTGGACCACATAAATCTGAATGAATGAGTTCAAGTTTTCTATGTGCTTTGGGATGCGAATCATGAAAATATTGTTTCCTATGCTTTCGTAGAATGCAAGCATCACATTGTTTACATTTCTTAGGAATTGTAGGCAAACCAATAACACCATTTTTCTTCAACAAGAGGAGGTTGTCATAGTTCAAGTGTCCAAATATAGCATGCCATAATAAACTTGATGGAGATGTACCTTCATCATAATGAGAATTGTATGAGAAATTTTGTGCACGAGAAGAGATAAACTGTAGCTTGAGAAGACTTTCTTCTTCTATCCCTGTCATGACAAGTGAGTGGTCTGATGCTTTTTGTACCTCAACCTTGCCATCAAACATGTGAATGGAGTGTTCTTGCTCTTGAGGAACACAATTTTCTCCTCAATTGTGGGAGATATAAAAGATGATACAAAAGAAAGTCTCAAAGACCAGGCAATTTAAGCCTAATTGTGCCAAGCCCTGATGGCTTGAGTTTTGATTTGTCTGCAAGGTATACTACTCCATCAACATTGTCAGTAAATTCTTCAAAAAAATCTCTTCTAAAAGTCATGTGTAAGTTTTCTTCTGAATCAAGCAACCAATCACTTTTCCAAGAAGTAAGTGAAGCATTAAATAAGTCTTCATTTAATCCAATATTACAATGTGCCACAATATAGTGAGTGGATTCAGGTGATTTACCTTTCTCGTTGTCATTAGTTTTACCTTTGGGCTGGTTTCTTTCTTGCTCAATTCTGTCCCAAGGCAACATGCATGTGGATGCATCATGTGATCCATCTCTTTTGCAACGTATGCAATATAAATCTGAATTTTCTCCTTGAGAGTGTATGCCCCCTTGCCTCTGAAATTTCTTCTTCCTCTTCCTCTTCAACTACCTCTTCCTCTGAAAGAATCTTGAGCAAGATTCTTCTCTCTATGTGTAAGACACACAACCTCTTTATAAGACTGAGGAGTTTTCATCTTCCAAAAAGCTTTCTCTCTTTCAACAAATTTTTTCACAAGGGTGTCAAAGGTAATATATTTGAGGTTTCCATTTTCTTGCAATGACTCAAGATAATTTGAGTAAGTGGGATAAAATGCCTTGAGAAAATCTTTCAAAGGAATGTTGAGTTCAACATTAGTGACTTTGATATCATGCATAATATATTTTACTTTTGATGCAAGAGAAAGAGGATCATCATTTTGTAATTCAAGGCTGAACAATTTAATCATGAGTTCAACAACTTCTAGTGCAGAGTGTGAGTCGTAGAGCGCCTTCAGTTTTTGTAAGGCTTCGAAAGAATTTGAAAATGGTGAAATATGGCAACTCACCTCTTCATTTATTGATGTTGCAATCAATGCATAAGCCTTGCTGTTCTTATTTTCCTAAATGGTGAATTCCTTGTCTTAGGTAGCTTTTTCTAGTTCTTTGTCTCCGTCTCCAACACACACTCCTTTCCATAGCTCATTAAAAATGAGAGTGTGTTTAATTTTCCTTGACTATTCTAGATAGTTCTCTTTCCTAGAGAGAACTACTCCAACAATAGATATTAGTGAATGCATTCCCAAAAAATATATATGCTTTTGATTTCAAAAATAAGCACAACCTTTCTAGATATCTTTTGTTTAGGTGGAAAAGAATTCACTATATTAATACTTTTAATGTAGCGTATATTCCTCCACTCACAAATATATTATACAATGGTTTCAACATATAAACGATATAATATATATCTGAAAAGAAAATACCATCCAAAATTCTCATTCTATTATCACCATTCAAATATATCAACAAAATTTAATACTACCACCATTTTCAAAGGAGTTGAATGCCCTTCACACCATATACATTCACCATACCTCGAACTTTTGTCTGCGGAACTGTAGTAGTGAATTTGCAACCAATTTGAAAAATACCCCAACAGTCTTCAACACAACAGTATGCAGTGTTTTCCAGCAATCTCCAAATATTGATATAATGGAGGGTCGTTTGGTCTTCTATGAAACTCAGAGTGAACTCAATCAAACACCATGCTCTAGGGAATAATAGACTCAAGTGCAGTTGCAGTCACAGTGTTGGCCATAACACCACACTTCCAGCTGCGACACCCTTCCATCACACAGTCACAACACTTCCTGGCATCACATGACCATTCCACGCAACAACTGGCTCCAGTCTTCACAGTAGGCAAAGCAATGCCTTAATGCAACAGACCCTTCAGCACCCCCACTGCATTTAGACTAGTGAATTCAATAATGCACGAATCTTTCAGGCATAAGACAAATAAATCTCCATTTTCTCTATTATTTATTTACACTATTTATAGTTGTTCACCCAATCCCCATGATTAGGTGTCAACAACCTTAAAAAATTCCTGAAATTCATATTTCGCCCAAATCTGTAATTCATTCTAATTAAAAAATTATGGTGGTGATAGCCTTTCTTAACCCATTGAGTTGGTTCGCTATAGTTTGAGAGAAAGATAGCTCTCTTCAACAATTAGCAAATGGCTCATCCAGATCTAGATAATGGATACTTTGCTTTGATGGGTTTCTTCCCATTACAAAACTTGTTGATCTCTCCCACTTAAATCATATATGTGTTCCAACCACTTTGTGAATCTCTATGCATATTTGTTCACAAAAATGGAATAACCCTTCCCTCTTAGTTTTGAAGAGACTTAATCATACTTTCATACAATGAAAACATTAGACAAAACAATGAGAAACTAATATAATTAATAAATGTGTTAATAATCTAAAAGGGAATTAACTTAGAAAATTATGTTTCATTGGTTTATAAAACACATATTATACTTATAGAAATATCTAAGAATAATGATCTAGAAATATATAAAGATAAATGGTCTAGATCTAACTAATTTGTCATAATCAACTTTAATGATTAAATTCTTTGTAGAGATTTTTGGGTAATACTAACCAATAAAAGAAATTACACTATCTTCTTGTTCTAAGTGATATCAAATTCCTAGAAGTGCAAACTTTTCATTTTTTTTTTCTAAAATAATTTAATAAATATTTTTCACCTTAATAAATTTGATCTATGTCTACTTAAGATATATATATATATATATATATATATATATATATATATATATATATATATATATATATATATATATATATATATATATATATATATCTATATATATATAGATATATATATACTTTTCACGTTAACAATGCAATGGATTACACATAACATCCCATCTCCCTTATACCATAAATTATTTTGTCATTGACTAATTTCATCCATGTTGACTACTAATATATATATATATATATATATATATATATATTTATATATATATATATATATATATATATATATATAGTGTGTCAAGATAAATGCTAATCATATAAGAGATTAAACATCTTCTTCTTTTCACAAAGAGGCACTCTCCAACCTAGTATGGAAGAGATGATTTAACGTCTTGTCCTAAAAACATTTTGTCTTAGGCAATTTACATAAAAATGAAAATAAAATTAACATTAAAATTAAAAAATAAAATTAATAATGTGAAAACATTTTTAGTTAAAATCTAGAAAGAGTGGAGAGAGATCAAATCTATTAAGATGAAAACCTCTTTTAAAGTGAAAAGAGATATGATCTCTCTCAAATGAAAATAAAATTAACATTAGAATTAAAAAATTAAAATTAATAACCTGAAAACATTTTTAGTTAAAATCTACCAAGAGTGGAGAGATCAAATCTTTTAAGATGAAAACCTCTTTTAAAGTGAAAAGAGATTTGATCCCTCTCAACATTTGGTAGATACAAAGTTAAAATGGATCTAGACTTATTATATTAAGTAACATATTGTTGAAATGATTTTTTTTAAAATTTAAATTATTTAAATATAAAAAATAAAATTTAAATATTTTATGTATCCATACATCAACCATAATATCAACTAATAAGTACAACTTATAACAACAACAAATTATTAAGTAATAAAACTTATAACTACAAGAGCCATGTGACTGCTTATGGCCAACACATTGCCAGCACATGGTTTCTACTTCAAGTGTATATTTTATTGAGCTAGCACATC
This sequence comes from Pinus tabuliformis, assembly GCA_031772625.1. Classification (NCBI taxonomy): domain Eukaryota; kingdom Viridiplantae; phylum Streptophyta; class Pinopsida; order Pinales; family Pinaceae; genus Pinus; species Pinus tabuliformis. The sequence continues at coordinate 612,437,292 of CM062813.1, forward strand.
ACATGGCTTCTACTTCAACTGTATATTTTAATAAGCCGATGTCACGTCCTCAAAAAATAATAAAAATATTTTCTACTTATGTGAACCAAAAAATTAGTTTAATCTTAAATTATATATAACTTTTTAATCTTATTAATGGACTAAGATTAATTATTAAAATATAACTATGCATTATTATATATAATTTGAATGGATAATAAATTATTTCAGATAGTTCCTTTATCATATACTTGAATTTGATTGGATCATAAATTTACCTTTAACAACCATTTTTACCACATTAAAATTCCAAATTAGGTAAAATATTAAACATGTTTACTCACATTTACTAAAGCTAATAACATCTTTTAAATCAAAGGAAAAAGGTTAATTCAACACAAATAATCGAAAATCTTGCTCCAAAATATTTTAATATTTCTTTTGATTAAATATTTGTAAAATAAAAACATTATCCTATCGATATATTAAATTATTTAAAAACATAAATGTTTCCACATCAAAGTCCTAATATTTGAAAATATTAATTTGATGTAGATTTATAATAATATTTTTTATCATGTCATAAGCAACATTATTAAATCTACTATTAATATTAAATTTAATAACTTTGGATGAATACAATATTAAATTTAATATCATATTAAATTTTTTGTATTATAATATATATTAATATATCATGATATATATTGACTCTAGATATATATGTGGAGGGAAGAACAAAGACACAAAGTGATAGAGGTGGAGAGATAGAGGGAGTGACAAGGGAGATATGGAGATAAAATGAAGAAGAAATACATAGAGAGAGAAGAGTGGAGAGAGAGAGAGAGAGGGAGTGACAAGGGAGAAATGTAGAGAGAGAGTGTATGTTTTGGTGTAAGATAGAGAAACAAAGAACGATAGATGGAAGGACGAGGGAAGAGAAGGGGAGAGAAGGAGAGAGGGAGGGAGATAGTGACATGGTTGGAGGGAGAAGAAAGAGAGGGGGGAGAGAAACAAAGGGAGGTGAGAGATAAGGGGAGAGAGAGGAAGGAAGAGAGAGAGAGACTTGGAGGATGTAATATCCCTATAGTAAATACTCTATATAAAATCAAACAGTTATGAAATAGTAATTTTAAAATTTACGAATCAATTACAAAAACTAATTCTTGATATTCGTGAAAACTAAATGATGATGAAATCAAGAGAGGAAGGCAAATTGGAGGGGCTCGGGGGCTTTAGTTCTTCATCTTATGCACGTCTTCTCTGGGGAGGTTATGGTGGTTGTAGTAATTATCCTATGTTATAATAAGTCTTTCGGCTCTAAAAAAATATAAGCCCGTCCTTTAATTATCATAGCAATATCGTTGGCATTTGGTTTTCTGTCGCACAACCTGAAGTAAAAATGGCGGTGGGCGACAATTCTGGCTAGGGTTTTCATAGTCGGTAGAAGCCATTGTCGCAACTCTCGTACACTCCATGTCTATTGTCGCTTTAGGCATGATGTCTTCTGTAAAAAAATCCCTCTCACACAGATCGTATTTTTGATGCTTCGCACTCAATTTCCTCCTGAAATGTTTGGAATGCATGATTTGGATTTCTTGATGGTTTGTCTACATTTTGGATAGCTCGTTGATGGTACAATTGAAAAAGATAAGTTAATCTCTTGCATAGATAGATATGGCCAATAATGCTCATTTACTTTAAAGTAAATTCCTTATTTTTGTGCACAAAGTATTGCAAGGTATTTCAAAGTTCTTATGCATCAAAATATTGCAGAGATATAAGTCCTCTTGAAAATATTTGTTGCTTAGTTTATGCACATTAAAAGCTAAGTAGTTTGAGATTTTCTTGAGAGTGTTAAAAGCTAAGTAACTTTATTATTTCTTTGGGATAAATTACACAAGATTCTTGCTAAGTACCCAAGATATCCTCTTGAGAATAGATGTATGAGACATTTAAAGTTCTTGAGGAGATTTTGTTTTATATTTTCTTGGCAAAGAAAATATAATAGTACATGTAGATAAATATTATATATTCCTATTGGTAAAGAAAATAGGGTTTTTACTTGAATAACCTAAAGAGGGTTTTTACTTAAATAACCTTAGTATGGGTAATTTAATATATTACTACATATAGAAGGTTATATATTTTCCTCTTGTAAAGAAAAAATATTACTGCATGTAGATAAATATTGATTATTATATATATATATATATATATATATATATATATATATATATATAGATATAGATATAGATATAGATATAGATATAGATATAGATATAGATATAGATATAGATATAGATATAGATATAGATATAGATATAGATATAGATATAGATATATTTTGGTAGAGAAAATATATTACTAGATGTGGTTAAAAGTTGTTATTACTATATATAGGAAAATATGGTTATTATATATATTTGCAACATTAAAAGATAAGTAACATTTATTGTCTTTATATAACATGCATATGTGTTTATGTAAGAAATGATAGGATGAATTCTCTTTTCTTAAAAAGGGATTTCGTAGTCATTTTCCTAGAAGTGAATATAGATTAAAGAGGGTAATTTGTGAAATATTCTCATGGGTAGAGAGTTCTCTTGAAAAACAATACTTAGTTATGAGAAAATATAATAACCTACGCATAGATAAAATGCACAGAGATAAGTTATAGGAACCTTCTTTGGAAGGAATATATCTTTTTATGCATGAAAGATAAGTTAATGGTCTTAATCCCTTTGCAAGAGTTTGCAAAAGTTACATGTTTTGGTGAGTAAAAAGGTAAAGGATTTGTGTGTTGCATATTGGATAGTTTGATTTAATTGCATGGTTAATGCATAAAGGGTTACCATTATTGTTATCTTAGTTCTTATGCCCTAAGAAAAGGTTGAATATGATACTTTCTTGAAAACAAATGCACGAGAACTTTTATATGATACTTTCATGGAAACAAATGCATAATAACTTTGTACATAAATGATAGAGAACTATGTTGGGTTCTTGAAAAATAAAAGAACACATATACAAAAGCATAGAAACAATAGTTTATTACATGTATGAAGATATAACTATTGTGTTATATATTTTAAAGAGAAATGTGGATTTGTAGAACTATTGGGTTAGATCTTTTAAAGAGAAATATGCATTAGTGTGAATAAGAATTGTGGAAAGTAAAACAAGTATTTACTTGAATATATGTACTAGTTAATTATTATGACATGCTTGATAATTACTTGTGCACAACGTTGTTAGAAGAAGCATGTTGTGACATTATATTTACAACTCATGCACAGGAGTAGATGTTAAAAGGTCACTTTTTGAGACTGAATTATTGATTGATTAATATTGTATCTAATCTTGTTGCTAAAGCTTGTTGACGACAACAATGACAGGAAACAATGGCGATTTGTGACAAAGAAAAATGATTTTTAACATTGTGGTAGGTAAAGAACTAACGGTCCATGCTCATAAGATCGAGTGTCGGGATCGTACATTGATAGAACAATAATGCCACAAGGATGTAGAGAGTGGTGATATGTAGGTAAAGGGTTTCATCGAAGATGTAATAGATTTTAGCTAGTTAGGTGACATTTTAATGATATTTCATTGTAATATTTTATAACAATGGATAAGCCATTGAGTGAAGGGTGAAAACCCTCACAAGTGTTTAATAATAAAATAAAACATTTGTTCGTTTTCACCCTACCAGGTTTCCAGGGTATATCGGTGTTCAATGATGTGATTTCTTATTGTGTCAGATTGATGGTGTTGAATCTTTGATGATGTTGATTCCTTATTTGGTGTGATAATAATAATGTCAAGTATGTGATTAACTAATATGGTTAAGTGAATCATGAAATGGATGCAAGGTTCATGAGACAATTTATGTTAATATACTACAACAGTGGTTGTCAATGGTTATGCAACTTACTGTCCTCTATTGCAATTTACTTTATGTACTAATGAACATTATATCTAATGGTTAATGAGGAATGGGGAATAGTGATTTTGGATAATTACTTGTGGGTAATTTGTGTAAAATAATTCTGACTCCTTACTTTTACATGCGAGGTTACCGGGGTACGTTACAAGTGGTATTAGAGCTAAAGGTTGTAGCACTAGTGCCTTTGGGAATTGGTAAGCGGAAAAGAAAATGAGGTGTGCCACCAGTAGGCATTAACTTAGGTATGAGTTTAACAATCTACATATTGTTTTATGTAGTACACTATTTTTGACATGATATGTGTGATTCATGGTTATAACTGCTCTGAGTAGTAAGTAATAAAGTTTGCTACATAACTATGTTCATGACATTGGATTCTTGATGAGGATAAAAGACAATAAAACTTTTGTCACACTTATGAACAATATTGAACACTCATTACACTTATGAACAATATTGAACACTCAATAAGGAAAGTGACAATCAAATACCAACTTTTGCTTTCCAAATATGGCAATAATAATGATACATTTAACGAACATGATTGAAGTACAATGAAATAATTTTAATGAGTCAATGCATGAATGTAAAATACGAGGGAATTTCCTTGAATATGATGACATAGTGTTTTAAAAATACATTGTAAGAACCCCTTTGAATATTGAAAATAAACAATGAGTCGAGTAATGAGATTTGACTGTAATAACTAATTTTTGATTAAGTCTTGCCATTGATGCATTAAGATGGTTGGTAGTTGTGATTGGTTAGTGTTGTATGAAAAACTAATAGAACTTATATGCATTAATTGAATTTGATTTAAGATTATTACAATTCGTAAACAAGTAATTATGGTAGTTACTTCATGTATTGGTCTGTCGATGACAATACACTATGGGAAATTGGAAATGGCTAGATTGTTAACTCAACTATTATTGACATTTACACATTAATGAAAATTTGCATATACTTTTATGCATGACAATATTGTATGAATAAAACTAAAGTGATTTGGAAAGTGAATACTTGTTAAATGTTGCATATTTATGACTAACGTTGCTGATGGGATTAAGTAGTGGCTGATTAATGGCTGCAAGAAAACTTGTCAAGGTAAAATCACATTGCAACCGTAAATGAGAAAGCATAATGTTATATGATATGCATGATTGTGTTATTTGGAAAATTAGAATGCATACAACATGTATGGCAGTTATGTTTCCTATCAATCTAGATGTTGTGGACCCATGTTGAGGGTTAAGTGTAAATGCATGGTGTACATGCATGTCTATTTTCTTAATGATAATTTTCATATGGTTCATTATGTAAATTACTTTGGGGAAGAGTGATAAAAGAGAAATTAAACATGCCAGAGAGTTGCAGATAGTTGTGAAAGGCTATAAGGCCTTGGGTTGATGGTGATTCCCTGCTCGAAGGGGTTGATGGTGCTTGAATGCCTGGATTTCCTTTCCCTGGAGATCAATTATCTCAATAAGGGAAAAGAGTTGGCCAAGATGTTGAAGAGGGAAAAAAGATTGAGGCAACTTTGTTGATTTGGAGCCTGTTGGAGGAGGCCCAAAAATTCCTCATAGACAGGACGCTGTAAGAGGAATAGGCAAGATGCTGCCAAGAGGAATTTTATATTGGACCCTATGTGGTCATTGAAATTCTTAAGTTGGTTGGCCAGTGGAATTCCATACTAGACTTGGTATTACCTTTGTCAAATAACTGCCTGGATGTGAAAATGAGTTGATCTGGTTGTGGAAACCAGTTCCCATGGGTTGGGAGGAGCATTATTTTGCCACTATGGTTTTTTGTAGGAGGAAAAATTAATTAATTAGTTATTTGTTGTGTTAAAAAAATGAATTTTATATATAATGGTAAAAAAAATGTCATGCACTTTTTAACACAAAAGGATTTTAGTGCTCAGTAAGGAGTTATTGGAATTTTAGTTCCTTTATTGTATTACCAATCTTGTAAACGTCTTAGTAGGGGCTAAGGCAATTCTCACTTGATGCAGTGATTGATTGTTTTGATGATTAGGGAGATAGGTGCTCTTTTTGTACTTTTAGAAGTACTTTGTGGATGCCTTTAGTGAGAGTTAACATTGTGTGCATGTGGAGCAGTGATTTATCATTTTGATGATTAATGTTAGTGCTCTTTAAGTACTTGTTAAAGTACTGTGATTTAAATATCATCTAACATTGAACAATTGATTGATAGTTAAAAGTATTTCATTTGACTCAAAATATTGTGACTAATGTGATTGAATTTGTTAGTCATACATTACAGGTTACTTACCATGGAGGGTTGACGGGTTGTCCAATCACTATTAAAATTCTTACGTGAAAGTGCTCATGATTTTCAAGAGTAGTTGGTAAGTAAGGGTAAGTTGATATAGAAATTTGTTTTTGTATATTATGAAATTGAATAAGGGCCAAGTGATGGAAATTAGAACTTTCATATTTTTGCAGTTATAAATGCTTGTGACTATTGATTCTTTCTTATGTTATAACATTACAATTTTTCTTTGTTGTCATTTCCTGGAATGAAATCTTTGATTTTAAAGAGGAAGGATCACTTTTTGTGCGGTTTAGATGGTTATATCATGAGTAAAATCTAAAGTTCCAACGAGAGATGAACACCGAGGACGGTGTTCTTGTTAAGGGGGGGAGTATGTAATATCCCTATCGTAAATACTTAATGTAAAATCAAACAGTTATGAAATAGTAATTTTAAAAGTTACGAATCAGTTACAAAAACTAATTCTTGATATTCGTGAAAACTAAATGAGGATGAAATCAAGAAGGGAAGGAAATCTGAGGGGCTCGGGGGTTTTAGTTCTTCATCTTATGCACGTCTTCTCTAGGGAAGTTACGGTGGTTGTAGTAATTATCATATATTACAATAAGTCTGTCGACTCTAAAAAAATATCAGTCTGTCCAATTATCATAGAAATATCGTTGGCATTTGGTTTTCTGCCACACAACGTGAAGTAAAAATGGCGGTGGGCGACAATTCTAGTGAGGGTTTTCATAGCCGGTGGAAGCCCCTTCTGCGAAGAGGATAGGTGAAGGTTGTCATTGCTACAGCTCTTGTGCGCTCCATGTCTACTATCACTTTAGGCATGACGCCTTTTGAAAAAAATCTCTCTCACACAAATCGTCTTTTTGATGCTTCACACTCAATTTCCTCCTAAAATGTTCGGAATGCATGATTTGGATTTCTCACTGGTCTGTCCACATTTTGGATAGGTTGTTGGTGGTACAGCTGAAAAAGATAAGTGAATCTCTTGCATAGATATATATGGCCAATAATCTTCATGTTATTTAAAGTAAATTCTTTATTTTTGTGCACAAAGTATTGCAAGGTATTGCAAAGTTCTTATGCATTAAAATATTGCAGAGATATAAGTCCTCTTGAAAATATTTGTTGCTTAGTTTATGCACAGTAAAAGCTAAGTAGTTTTGAGATTTTCTTGAGAGTGTTAAAAGCTAAGTAGCTTTATTATTTCTTTGGGATAAATTACACAAGATTCTTGCTAAGTACCCAAGATATCCTCTCGAGAATAGATGTATGAGACATCTAAAGTTCTTGAGGAGATTTTGTTTTATTTTCTTGGAAAAGAAAATATAATAGTACATGTAGATAAAGATTATATATTCCTCTTGGTAAAATAAATAGGGTTTTACTTGAATAACCTAAAGAGGGTTTTTACTTAAATAACCTTAGTATGGGTAATTTAATATATTACTACATGTAGATTAAGGTTATATATATTCCTCTTGTAAAGAAAATATATTACTGCATGTAGATAAATATTGATTATTATATATATATTTTCTTGGTAGAGAAAATATATTACTACATGTAGTTAAAGGTTGTTATTATTATATATAGGAAAAGATGGTTATTATATACATTTGCAACATTAAAAGATAAGTAACATTTATTGTCTTTATATAACATGCATATTTGTTTATGTAAGAAAATATAGGATGAATTCTCTTTTCTTAAAAATGGATTTCATAGTCATTTTCCTGGAAGTGAATATAGATTAAAAAGGGTAATTTGTGAAATATTCTCATGGGTAGAGAGTTCTCTTGAAAAACAATACTTAGTTATGAGAAAATATAATAACCTATGCATAGATAAAATGCACAGAGATAAGTCATAGGAACCTTCTTTGGAAAGAATATATCTTTTTATGCATGAAAGATAAGTTAATGGTGTTAATCCCTTTGTAAGAGTTTGCAAAAGTTACATGTTTTGGGGAGTAAAAAGGTAAAGAAATTGTGTGTTGCATACTGGATAGTTTGATTTAATTGCATGGTTAGTGCATAGAGGGTTACCATTATTGTTATCTTAGTTCTTATGCCCTAAGGAAAGGTTGAATATGATACTTTCTTGAAAACAAATGCACGAGAACTTTTATATAATACTTTCATGGAAACAAATGCATAACAACTTTGTACATAAACGATAGAGAACTATGTTGGGTCCTTGAAAAATAAAAGAACACATATACAAAAGCATAGAAACAATAATTTATTAAATGTATGAAGATATAAATATTGCGTTATATGTTTTAAAGAGAAATGTGGATTTGTAGAACTATCAGGTTAGATATTTTAAAGAGAAATATGCATTAGTGTGAATAAGAATTGTGGAATGTAAAACAAGTATTTGCTTGAATATATGTACTAGTTATTTTTTTTTCCCGTAGAAAAAAGTTTTAATTTTATTCATATGAAAAAAATTAGATTTTATAGATGCTTAAATCATATGCATGTGAAATTTCCTTGTAACGAGGAAACAAAAGAATACAAAACAAGGAAAAGAGATAAGTAAAGATCCAGCTGGCCTATGCTTTCTTGCCTTCCTTCTTCTCCACTCTTCACCAACCACCAGTGTTGGGAGTGTAAGAAATAATGGCAAGCTAGTTTTCCATTGTATTCATTAGTTATTCCTTGTCAGATTCTGATCTTTCGGAGCCATGTGGTCTTTTGCTACCACCTTCTTCCAGTTGATATACTTGTTGTTGTTTCATATTGTATTGCCCCAAGTTAGTCTCCCGGGTATAATCTTCCTGTGTGTTTTCCTGTTCCATTTGTGTTCCTGTAGGTTCTGTCTTCAAATCTTCTTCTTCCAGTGGTTCGGTATGCTGCCAACCTTTGGGCTTTTTCTGTTGTTTCTTGTTACCTTTGGCTCCTTCCTAGCCAATGGACAGGTGTATTGGAGGTGCCCTATTTGCAGGCATCCGCGGCATTTGAAAGATGTGTTTTCATAATCGAGCGGTTGTGTCCACAGTGAATTATTGAAATTTAGTGTGATGTGATCTGGTAGCCCCTGACTAAGATCCAATTCTACACATATTTTGGCAAATGTGAGGATTCCCCGAATAACTCTTTCTTCCTCTTCTTTTAGGAATTTCCCCAAGGAGTTCCCAATGGCTATTAAGACTTTACGATGCCATAAATGTAGTGGGAGGTTATGTAGCCTTACCCACATTGGCATTGTTGAAACTAACATGGTTTTGGCATCGAAATCCCGGAACCAGGGGGTGATGAAGAGGCCGGAATTGCCCCAAAACCAAGGCCTTTGATTGATGATGTTTTCTCGTTCTTGTTCTGTGTTGAATCTAACTATGAAAAACCCCTTTGGGCATAGGTAAATTTCACAGTTGGATGACCAGTTGGCAAAGATCCATTGATGCAGTGCATCTGATCTTGGCCAGTAACCATTAAATCTACAGATGACAGCATTTTGGGTTAAATCTATGTGTAGATCAGTTACCTCTGGTAGGGTTACTGTAAGCATTGGAGCTTCCGGCTTCTGTTCCACGATGTAGGGGCCTGGTAGCTCTGATGTTGGTGCTGGTTTGTTCTGCATTTGTTCCTTCCCTTTGACTGCATCACGAAAGGAGCCTGAAGTTTTAGAACTGGCTCCCTTGCAACCGCCCCACAATCTTAGATTCAGTATGATAGTTGAATCGTTGATGATGCCATAGTCCTGTAGCATGTGATTGTCCTGTAGGCTGTGTCCTATATATATCAGGTTTTGGTATTCTGTTGGGGTTCTGAGTTTTTTCTGAATCTCCTTTTTCAATTCTTGAATGCTCGTCCCCTTGCTGATCTAGAGGCAGTAATGTCTTCCTTCTATTGATCTGATAAACAATTTCCTAAGATATTGCTCCATATATGGGGTATTGACCTTGTCTAGGTCTCGATCTGTTGGATCTGACTTCTTTGAGTGTCCAAGAGCACCACACAACGTGAGATTCTATCCATGCCTTGTTATCCCTTGCTCAGGTTTACTGAGGTCGTCGACCAAAGGCCCAATGCCCTCTTTTATCAAGAAGGCCCAGATCCCCTGTTGTCTAGCAGTTTTGGCGAGATAAACCCCTGCCCTGAGTCTAGCCTCCTCCCATTCTTTGTCACAGTTCTGCACCCTTTCTTCCCATTCTTCGCGCTGTGGTAAACCATGGGATCGAAGAGATAAGAGCAGATATGTCCTCCTCTGGGTCGGATCCGCTAAGGAGTGTAGAAATTTTGAATAATTTAACACATATTCAACAGAGATTATCCTGATCATGTACTATTGCGGAATACATACACAATACATAAGCTCCTCTATGTTGATCATCAATATAGCAGCATCAATAACAATAAAACATCAATAGTATTCACACATTAACACAGTATGTAACCCGGGGAAAGCATCTCGCTAAAAACCCCACACTATTTGTATATTAATGATTGAGACCATGTAAGATTACAAAGTACAATGCTTATCACAAGAAATCCAGTACCAGCTCCACCTGTTACACACAATACAACTAAGATCTGATCTCCAAATCTATTCCACGGCTTGCCTGCCTCCACTGCTCAATACCTGCTCAAGAATGAATGAGAATGGTTTACCAAACTCGTATCTCACCTCCAAAGAATCACTCACACTGTGTAAGACGTGAGCAGAGGCTATAATTCTTGATATTGGCCAATTCATTGGCATGCTCAATCCCTCTGATTATGCAAGATCTGATGCACAACTATAGTCACAACTGATAGCAATCTGATTCTCTAACACCTGTCCCTGCTGAAATGAACATGCAATGACATGCAGCTGAGTTAATTGATGTATTCTATAGTTGCATTACGAGTTAATAGCTTGTGAATTAATTAATAACTAATTTACCCAACTCATCTCTAGTCTATTTGTCAGTTAGACTAAATACAACCAGTTTAACAAAGCTAAATTGAACACAACTCCATCAACTGCACCTCCAGTCCACTAAACTCAACTCACTTGAGTTCTAACTAAAGTCCTGCATGAAAATATTAGTCATCCCATAGGTAACCACATATTTCCTTCTAGGATCTGCATGTACCACATCCGTAGCTCATCCTGAAGTGCTCCAAGAGAATAAGATCAAGTTTATAGTCCAAATATTATTATGAGACAATAATATTTGACTTTTCTATTTTTGAAAGCCAGTCTAAAAATAGAATTTGATCACTCATACTGTGATCACCCACACTGTGGTCACCCACACTGTGATCACTCATACTGTGGTCACCCACATTGTGATCATCCCTGCTGGGATCAAAAATAGAACTTGCGCCATAATTTGCCTGCGGGCCCACTTAGTGAAGGCGACTCTTTTCACTAAGCTCCATCATCTTGTTGCAATCTCAACACTCCCTCTCGAAAAGATATGGATCATCAGCAACCCCTATCCTGCCTCGGTGGTACTCGAATTTGCTCCTGGTGAGAGCCTTCGTTAGAATATCAGCATCCTCATCCTCCGTTGGAATGTATCAAAGCAACATGATCCTCCGCTGCACACAATCTCTGATATGATGGTACCTGATGTTAATATGCTTAGATCTATCATGAAATACAGGATTAGCTGAGAGTTTAATGCAACTCTGGTTATCACAGTAAATCACAGTAGGATCCAAATGAGAACCAAACAAACCAACCAGGATCTTCCTCATCCATATAACCTCGCATGCAGCAAAACTTGTTGCCATATATTCGGCCTCTGCTGAACTGAGTGCCACGGATCTCTGCTTCCTACTGTACCAAGAAACTGCTGTCGATCCAATACTGAAGACCCCTCCTGATGTTCTCTTTCTATTCGTTGGGCTCCCTGCCCAATCTGCATCCGTGAAGCCACATAGGTTCACCTCATCCTCCTATTTGTACCATAAACCATATCCTGATGTGCCTCTCAAGTAGCGCAATACATGCTTGCCCGCCTTCCAGAAGAGCTTGGTAGGCTTAACCATAGCTTGTGAAAACTGGTTAACTGCATAGCATATATTGGGTCGTGTATTGACCAAATACATCAGCGATCCCACCAACTGTCGATAAACAGTGGCATCCTCCTTCCTCCAACCTCCAGGAAGAGGAGTATCAGCAGGCTTGCAGCCATGCATGTTGAACTTCTCCAGTATCTCCCGAGCATACTTGCCCTGAGAAACAAACAGTCCACCACTTCCCTGCCATATTTCCAATCCTAGGAAATAGTGAAGGAGGCCCAAATCCTTCATCTCAAACTCTGTAGCAAGATCCCTCTTGCATGACAGTATCAACAGCTCATCACCCGTTAGAATCAAATCATCAACATACAGTACAATGATAAGCAACTTACCCTCCACCACGATCTGGTATAGGTTAGGATCCACCTCGCTCTTGGAGAATCCAAGTCCTATGAAATAGCTGTCTATCCGTGTGTACCAAGCACGTGGTGCTTGCTTCAACCCATACAATACTCTCTTGAGCCTGCACACATGCGACTCACTGTTGAAGACCTCAAAGCCTTAGGGCTGCTCAATGTACACCTCCTCCTCAATGACTCCATTGAGGAATGTAGTCCTCACATCCATCTGATGAATGTGCCATCCCATCTGCACTGAGAGAGCAAGAATCGTCCGTATGGAAGGATACCTTGTGACAGGTGCAAAGGTCTCCTCATAATCGATCCCCTATGTCCGTGAAAAGCCTCGGGTAACAAATCTTGCCTTGTACTTCTCCACACTCTCGTCAGCTGCCTGCTTGACCTTGTAGATCCATCTCGAACCCACCACTGATTTTCCTTCTGGTCTAGGAACAATCTCCCATGCACTGTTTCTGACAATAGAATCATACTCTTCCACTATGGCGTCTACCCATGCGGGATCCTCTGCAGCTTCCTCGAAAGAGGATGGCTCAGTCACAACACACTTGCTCATAAGAGCCATGTATCCAGTGTACCGATCAGGTGACTGTCTCTGCCTGGGTTGGGCTGTAGGTGGTCCTACAACTTTCTCTGCATCTTGAGCCAGTCGCTCAGCTTCTGTCAAGTTCTTTCACCCTCTGATGGTTGGTGCTGCATGAGTGGTCTCTTCCACTCCATGAACCTCATCCTGTGGCTGATCCACGTCTTGAAGCTCATCCTTAGGAACTAATAGCTCCTCATCTGCATGCAAGTGTAGCTCCCTCTCAAGCAAACACTTCATGGATTTCTCCTCCTGAAATTTTATATCCCGTCGCACAACAATTTTACCACTGTCTGGCAAATAAACACGATAGTTGTGGGGCATATCAGTGTACCCCAAAAATATCCCAACCTCTGCAGTTGGCTCCAACTTCTTCCTGGCATCCTTCGTCACATGCATGTAAACGTTAGCACCAAAAATCCTCAGATGAGAAAGATTAGGCTTCTTACCAAAATAAGTCTCCTCGGGTGTACTCATGCCAAGTATCCTATGACGACAATGGTTCTGCACATAAACTGCTGTATTGCATGCTTCCGCCCACAAGTGAAGGGGTAGGCCTTGATAGTGCAACATTGCCCATGTAGCACCCACAATCGTTTTGTTCTTCCGCTCAGCTACCCCGTTCTGCTGTGGGTTATGGGGAGCTATGAGCTCTCTACGAATCCCTTCTGGCTTACAGAAGTCCTTGAACTCATCTGAGATGTATTCACCACCATTATCACTCCTAAGAGCCTTCACCTTCTTCGCCGACTCCTTCTCGACCAGTGCTTTGAATTCACAGAACTTTGAATATGTCTCGCTCTTCTTTTGCATGACGAAGATCCAACACTTACGAGAGAAATCATCAACAAAAATCACATAATACCTGTGTTTTTCTGTCGAAGCAACTAAGAAAGGTCCACACACGTTTGTGTGAATTCTCTCAAGGATCGTCATGCGCAACTATCCTTCTCGTGAAAGGTGGCTTTCACAAACTTCCCCAAAGTACACTCCTTGCACTGATCTGACTGTGCAAGTGTGCCTTTAGGAAGCCCTATAGTGATCTGCTGCAGTATCTTCAAGGCTCCATGGTGAAGGTGACCAAATCTCCTATGCCACAACTCGCCATCATCCCGGCTCACCAATCCTTCTACCTTGCCCACCATTTTTGCGCATCCATCTACATGCAACTGATAAAGGTTCCTCACTCGAACCCCTATCTTCCGGGTCTCACCAGTTGTCTTGCTGCGCAGGAAAGCCTTTCCCTCGCTGAAAACAACATCATACCCCTTGTCTTCTAACATCGCCACTGAGATGAGATTCTTCTTCAATCCTGGAACATTCATGACTTCCTTCAATACGAAAGGTTTACCAAACTCCCTCTCAAAGGAAATGGTACCGATACCGATCGCACTATATCTACCATCATCGCCCATCTCGATGTGCACTCCAAGATCTTTTTCCTCCATATCAGAGAACAAATCTCTATCTCCTATCATGTGAAAAGATGCACCACTGTCCAAGAACCACATCGATCCCATCACACTTGAAAACAAGCATGCGATCAATGAAAAATCAAGCTCAAACTATGAGGCTAGAGCCTCTTCTGCTGAAGATCCAACACTCTGCTTGTTCTTCTTCTTTTGCGGACAATTAGTGGCATAGTGTCCGTGCTGGTGACAGTGAAAACACTTCACCTTGGACATATCCTGCTTCTTCCCTTTCGCACCAGACTGAGAAGCTTTCTTGCTCTTCCCTTTCTTTGCTTTGGTAGCCAAAGCACAATTTTCTTCATCAGCTCCTTTTGACGAATATTCGTCCCTGGTACTCTGCTTGATCTCCTCCTGCACAAGATCTGACCATAGTCTTTCCCATCCTGGAAATTTCTCCCAACCATTGACAAAGTCCTGATAGGAATGCCAACTCTTCAGAAGACCAAGGAGAGCCAAGCTCACCAAGTCCTCATCATGGACAGTAACCCCCACACTTCCCAACTCATCTCGAGACTGAGTGAACTTCGTGAGATACTTGGGTATATTGTCACCCTTCTCGCATTTGATGTTTCTGAGTTTATCTTTGAGCGCCAACTTCCTCTGCTCACTCTTGCTTTGGAATAATTCTATTAATGATTTCCACATCAAATATGGAGTAGCGTTTCCATGGAGGCTGGACACAATGCGATCCTTCACGCCCTCCAACAGAATCCTTCGACATTTTGCGGTCTTCTTTTGCCAAGCATCAGCTTGAGTAGCATTAGTAGGCTTTGGGACATCCGTCTCTATGAACTCTTTGAGCCCGTTATCATCCAATACTGCCTCCATCCTATCCTTCCATGCAATATAGTTTGAGCTGCCCTCAAGAGCATACTCCAATCACAATCCGTTGAAAGACATTGCTGCGTTGTCACCAAGAACACACTGCTGCAAATTCGAATTCCACTAGCAACCAACTCAACCGCCTCGGATCTAAGATTCATGAGAACACAATATTTCTCGTACAGAGATTGACTCTATGGGCATTCATTGGATATCTCACCTTCCAAATGAAGGATGAATCCAGAGGCTACCTGGCCCGATTACAGACTCTGCCTGAAGAAATAGAATGTAAAAAATTCCTGAATAGTAGATCTGATGATCAACAGCTCTGATACCATGTAGAAATTTTGAATAATTTAACACATATTCAACAGAGATTATCCTGATCATGTACTATTGCGGAATACATACACAATACATAAGCTCCTCTATGTTGATCATCAATATAGCAGCATCAATAACAATAAAACATCAATAGTATTCACACATTAACACAGTATGTAACCCGGGGAAAGCATCTCGCTAAAAACCCCACACTATTTGTATATTAATGATTGAGACCATGTAAGATTACAAAGTACAATGCTTATCACAAGAAATCCAGTACCAGCTCCACCTGTTACACACAATACAACTAAGATCTGATCTCCAAATCTATTCCACGGCTTGCCTGCCTCCACTGCTCAATACCTGCTCAAGAATGAATGAGAATGGTTTACCAAACTCGTATCTCACCTCCAAAGAATCACTCACACTGTGTAAGACGTGAGCAGAGGCTATAATTCTTGATATTGGCCAATTCATTGGCATGCTCAATCCCTCTGATTATGCAAGATCTGATGCACAACTATAGTCACAACTGATAGCAATCTGATTCTCTAACACTTGTCCCTGCTGAAATGAACATGCAATGACATGCAGCTGAGTTAATTGATGTATTCTATAGTTGCATTACGAGTTAATAGCTTGTGAATTAATTAATAACTAATTTACCCAACTCATCTCTAGTCTATTTGTCAGTTAGACTAAATACAACCAGTTTAACAAAGCTAAATTGAACACAACTCCATCAACTGCACCTCCAGTCCACTAAACTCAACTCACTTGAGTTCTAACTAAAGTCCTGCATGAAAATATTAGTCATCCCATAGGTAACCACATATTTCCTTCTAGGATCTGCATGTACCACATCCGTAGCTCATCCTGAAGTGCTCCAAGAGAATAAGATCAAGTTTATAGTCCAAATATTATTATGAGACAATAATATTTGACTTTTCTATTTTTGACAGCCAGTCTAAAAATAGACTTTGATCACTCATACTGTGATCACCCACACTGTGGTCACCCACGCTGTGATCACTCATACTGTGGTCACCCACACTGTGATCATCCCTGTTGGGATCAAAAATAGAACTTGCGCCATAATTTGCCTGCGGGCCCACTTAGTGAAGGTGACTCTTTTCACTAAGCTCCATCATCTTGTTGAAATCTCAATAAGGAGGTCTCTGATATTGTGTGATCAGGCCAGGCCAATACCCAATCTATAAAAATATGCACCAGTTTTGGGATATTGTTGCATATTGCCACGAAATAGGTCAGATTCCTCCATAAAGAGGGTTGATCGGCCATAATGGAACCGAAATATGTGTCTAAGCTTCCAAGAAGTTGTTCATGAATAAAACTACCAGTCTTCCTATTTAATCCTCCTTTGTGTTTTATCTCAAATACGGTGGATCTGCAGAGGGTAAAGCCAGATCTAGTATATGCGTCCAGATCTGACCAATGTGTGGATAGATCTAACTTCTGGGAGCTCAAATCTGATAGGAATAGCATCTGATTGGCATGGCCTGCATATCCTTTTTTAGATCTGCTGCATGGGCATCTAGTCCCCATCCCGAAATCTTCGATGAAGCATAGATCATTGGATAGAATAGTTACCCCTATGCATAAACCTGCTTTGGGAGTTACACCTACGCGTAAACCCGCTTCTGTTGCTCTGGCCATCCTTCACTCCTTGCAGTCTTTTATACACTCAAATCTAATATAATCATATGTACTAGTAAATTGTTATGACATGCTTGATAATTACTTGTGCACAATGTTGTTAGAAGAAGCATGTTGTGACATTATATTTACAACTCATGCATAGGAGTAGATGTTAAAAGGTCACTTTTTGAGACTAAACTATTGATTGATTAATATTGTATCTAATCTTGTTGCCAAAGCTTGTTGACGACAACAATGACAGGAAACGATGGTGGTTTGTGCCAAATAAAAATGATGTTTAACATTGTGGTAGGTAAAGAACTAATGGTCCATGCTCATAAGGTCGAGCTGCGGGATTGTACATTGATAGAACAATCGTGCCACAAGGATGTAGAGAGTGATGATATGTAGGTAAAGGGTTTCATGGAAGATGTAATAGCTTTTAGCTAGTTAGGTGACATTTTAATGATATTTCATTGTAATATTTTATAACAATGGATAAGGGATGGAATCCCTTATAATCCATTGAGTGAGGGGTGAAAACCCTCACGAGCGTTTAATAATAAAATTAAACATTTGCTGGTTTTCACCCTATGGGGTTTCCAGGGTATATCGGTGTTCAATGATGTGATTGCTTATCATGTCAGATTGATGGTGTTGAATCCTTGATGATGTTGATTCCTTATTTGGTGTGATAATCATAATTTCAGGTATGTGATTAACTAATATGGTTAAGGGAATCATGAAATGGATGCAAGGTTCATGAGACAATTTATGTTAATATACCACAACAATGGTTGTCAATGTTTATGCAACTTACTATCCTCTACTGCAATTTACTTTATGTACTAATGAACATTATATCTAATGGTTAATGAGGAATATGGAGTAGTGATTTTGGATAATTGCTTCTAGGTAATTTGTGTAAAAAAATTATAACTCCCTGCTTTTACATGTGAGGTTACCAGGGTACGTTACAGAGGAAAAGAGAGAGGGAGGTAAGAAGAAATACTTAGAGAGAGAAAGGTGGAGATAGAGAGAGAGGGAGTGATAAGGGACATAAAGAGAGAGGGAGAGATGAGAGCATGAGGGAAGAGAGATAGATGGGGGATAGAGAGAGTGAAGGGGAAGAGAGAGGGAGAGTAAGAGGGCAGGAAAGATATAATGATATGAAGAAATCGTGTGTATATTTTGGGGGTGATATAGAGAGACAAAGGAGAGGAAGAGATAGAGATATAGAGAGTTAGGGATATATATATATATATATATATGGGGAGAGTGTGTGTGTGTGTGTGTGTGTGTGTGTGTGTTTGGAGGGGTGAGATAGAGAGAAAAAAAAGGAGAGATGGAGGGAGATATAGATATAGATGGAGGGGGGATAGAGGGAAGAATATTTATTGTAATATATGCATTGATTTCAGCATAGATGATTATTTCTAATCCTATTTGATTACTTGCACTAGATGCATTGATTTCAGTTTAGATGTTAATTTCTGATCATATTTGATTGATTTCTCTAGATGCATTGATTTCACCGTAGAGTGGTTTCTAATCTTATTTGACTCCTTGCACTAGATGCATTGATTTTAGTGTAGATGTTGATTTATAATCATATTATGTATTTATTTCAGTGTAAATGTTGGTTTCTAATCGATTTGATTTCTTGCATTATCTGCATTGGTTTCAATGTAGGTGTTGTTTTCTAATCCTATTTGATTGCTTGCATTAGATGTTGTTAATATTAAGACTGTAAATTATTAAAAATACTTTTCAAGATTAGATGGATGGGGGAGACAGGGAAGAATATTTATTGCACTAAATGCATTGATTTCATTGTAGATGGTTATTTCTAATCCTATCTGATTGCTTGCACTAGATGCATTGATTTTAGTGTAAATGTTGGTTTCTAATTATATTTGTTTTCTTGCACTAGATGCATTGATTTAAGTGTAGATGTGGATTTATAATCCTATTTCATTGCTTGCACTCAGTGTAAATGTTGGTTTCTAATTATATTTGATTTCTTGCACTAGATGCATTGATTTAAGTGTAGATGTGGATTTCTAATCCTATTTCATTGTTTGCACTAGGTGCATGGATTTCATTAAAGATGTGGATTTATAATCCTATTTGAGTTCTTTCACTAGATGCATGGATTTTAGTGTAGATGTAGATTTATAAATCTATTTGATTGTTTGCACTAGATGCATTGATGTCAGTGTAGATTTTGATTTCTAATCTCATTTGGTTGCTTGCATTAGATGCATTGATTTCATCGTAGATGTTTTTTCTAATCCTATCTTATTTTTTGCATTAGATGCATTAAAATAGATGTCGTTTTCTAATTGTATTTGATTGTTTGCATTAGATTATTAAAAAAAAAAAATTTCAAGATATATTTAGAATACATAGAGGCACACTACTAAGAAATAATTAGATGTCAAAAGGTTCAATACCTAGAATTAAAATGAGAAAATGTGCAGAATCAATCCTCCTGCAAAGTGAAAATTAATCCTTGACAAGATCGTCTCCCTTCTTCATCACCAACTAATTACTAATAGAAAATTACAGATATTCAAAATATATTCAGAATTACATATAGAGTAATTGCATACAACAATGTATTCAAAATATTTACAAGAGGAAAATATATATTTATAAACATCAAGACAAATCAAAATATTCTTGAAGGAGATGTGACAATTGTTTGGAGAAACAAATAATGTAAAGATTTTATAAATCTGGCCACTCATTAAAAAAAATTCAAAAATACATTATTTCTTGACTTTGCAAAATAGACTATAGATAAAAAAATCATCAAAATATTCTTGAAGGAAATAAATTATTTCAAACATAAACAAACAAACAAATGATTTCAAAAGTAACCTTGACTCAATAAATTATTAAAAATACTCTTCAAGATATATTTATAATATTTGGAGGAACACTATTTACAATTAATTAGTTGTCAAAAGTTGTGATACTTAAAATTAAATGAAATAGATGTGCAATATCAATCCTCCTGCAAACTATTAACAAGATTGTCTCCCTTCTTCATCACCAACTAATTACTAATAAACAATTACATACACATAAAAATATAACACAACAAGCTTAACATTGACAAATATTACCTTCCAAATCCAAACATATAAACACACAAACCACTCAAAGTATCCAAACACAAAAGTACAAACCATTCAAGGAAATCAACACAAAGCAAAATAGAGAAGAGAATCATATGGTCATACCAAGCAAAGAAAACATAATGTGAATTTTGAATTTTATCTCAAACATATGTACATAATAATGATAATCTAACAATGTGACATTTTTTCCCTCAACTGGAACCAACATAGACTTAGATCCATCTAATGCTTGATCTAACTTAGATCCATCTAACACCAAATCTAGCATGGGGTGATAAGGATCAAATCCCCTGAAGTGAAAATCTTCCACAAGTTCAAAACAGATAGATATAATATGGTTTTAATTACTAAATTTTATTATATTAATAATTATGTTTATTTTTTTAATTTTTAAATAAATAATTTATTAAAAATAATTATAATTAAAAAAATACATAATTTATAGAAAAATATCATAATTGAATAATCATAATGAAAATATCATTAGTTGTGGAACCATGGATATTATGATAAGTGAATATCTACTCATAATAGACTTTTAGTTGGTCGCAAAGATTCTTTTCCTAACTAAAAACATGCAAGTACTAGGAAGCTTTAGAAATATGATTCTATTTTATGCATTTATTGATAAATATAATATTATTTATTTAATTTTATATAGTTTGAATGTGTTTAATGATTAAGAGTATGTGTTTTCTTTAAAAAGTCACAAGTTTAAAATTAGAGAGGGTAGAGTATGTAAGAGTATGTGCTTTTTTAAAAAGTCATAGGTTTAAAACTAGAGAGGGTAGAGTATGTATGCATTTATAGACTTAGCAATGATATAATAATACATTTAAATATAGGTTGTAGTTTTAAGTTTTAGAGATTTTTTTGGATATATTTTTTAATTAACTTTGATTGAATTTTAATTGAAATTTATTGTAATCACAAGTTTGATTTATAAACTTTACACAATAAAAATATCCAAAATTTTCAAAACTTTAAATTCATTTATACATTAAAAACAAAATAATTAAATTCCAACAAATATTATTTCACTGAAATTTAACTAAAAACTCTATTAATAATATTATTATTTTAATTAGTAAAATGAATATCTACTAAAGTCTAGTCGTTATATGACAACCATTAAAGTGAACATAAATGAATTAAAAATAAAACCCAAAATTCATAATATTTTACCTAATATTCTTTATTAAACAAACTACCAAAAATAAATAATTATTATATATATAATAAATTAAATTAAATTTTATAATAAATATATTGACTTTATTAACTAATCCTAATATATTTAAATTTAACCATTTAAATTCAAAAATATTCAACGCATTATATTTTATTACTTGTGTAATATAATTAAAATAATTTATATGGTTTAAATTATAAATGAATAAATATCTGAATATAAAATTATAAATAATAAATTTAAAATCTTCAAATTTAATTTATTTAAAATAATTGTCCATTAATTTAGTCTTTATATATATATTTTTAAAACAAATCAAAATATTTATAATTCTTCTTAAAATAAAACAAATAAACAAAGCCCTTTGACATTTCAACAGTCTGAGTCATGTGTAGAGAATATTTTTTTTATAACTAAATACATATTGGTATTCCGATATTGCCGTATGCTCTGAAGCACAAGTGCCCATAGGCATGGTTCGGTTGGTGCACTTCTGTCCAACGCTGAATGAATCAGATGTTATGATTTTAGCTGGCCACAACAAGCCGCAGGAAGGCTCCGCCAAATGTGAAACCTAGATTTTCACGTACATCATTCCTTCATTTGAGGTTAAAGTTGTTTTCCATTTGGATTTTCTTATAAATCCGTTCACATTGGTTCAGGAAGGAACATGGTAAATTTAACGGCGATGGGATTGCAAAAAATGCTTTGATTCAAAAATTTGTCGTCGATGCTCACGAATTTCTGGTTAAACGATTCGATTTTTTTTTATGAATTGAAGTGAATAACGGGCAGGCTCATCCATTGGAACAACTTTTTTTAGAAATATATATTTGTCGCCATACCACAACTATTCCATAGATAGACAGATATTGTTACTTACCAAAATTGAACCCAAAATGAAAAAATATTTATCAGAAAAAACAACGTCGTTAACTTTGGCATGGGCAAGGGGAATACATGCGTGGAATAATAAAGTTATGTTAGAAATGCGTCTATTGCCATTAGTTGGCACATGATAATGTACTGGTTGTTTCAGATAATACGCAATGTCACCAGATAATACATAATGTCACCATATCCGTAGAGGCTCTTTTTTATAATTAAGACGACAGGGGCAGCCGAGTGACGGTCATACTCTCATAATTTCTAAGTGATTTAGTCAGTCTACAACGGTTGGTTTTCCATTCGATATGGATAACTATCATTGGTATCCTAATATATATATTGTTCAGATGACCGGGCCTGTCTAGTTTGATATGTTAGACATGTGTTAATAATTTCATTGCCTCAATATATTTCAGAGCATTGGTCTACCTTTAAGAATTTTAAGTGGTCATTTTGTGCTAACTACTTTGATGTCTCTGTTTCAATTGAAATAAATTTCCAAACTATTTTGAAAGAATGTTTATGGATAATAAATAATGAATGTCATTTGAAACCTAATGTTAGATTGGATTGGTAATGTGTTTTATCTTAGTAATACTTTATGATTTGCTCCGATTTATAATTAGTTACTATGCATGAGATATATTTAGTACACATCCCGTTTATAATTCCTTACTATGCAAAGAAATTATTCAGTATACATCTAATTCACTGATCCAGGTGGATGCTGGTGGCCACCCACCTATCCCATTTGGACCCCCACAACTGTCTCTTTCAGCTTTTTCAGTTTCCTAAATTGTAGCACAGTTTACTATTTTTAGCAGTTTTTCGGGTTTTGAACTTCCGGAGCCATTTTGAGGCCCTAAACGACGTTTTTTTGGGAATCGGGGGCAACATTGGTCTATGGATCGACTTGCCTCCCAAAGTGGTAGTACTCGGATAGATCTTTCTAACGAGCTATCGTACGCGTCAAACGGAGATCGTATGCCAAAGTTACGACCCTGGGAAATTGATGTACCAATTTACCCAAACGGGGCCCACAATTTGGCGTTTCATCTTCTAGTGTTAGGTTCCGGGATGTGAAGGGTTTTCCATTGTTTCTCAACAATAAATAGGCCTTCGAGCCTCATTGTAACTCAGTTCGGAACAGTTCAGAGGCATGTAGCCGCACATCTCTTCTCAGAGATAAGCTACCATCGCCCTAGCTAGTTTTTTTTCCATTTCTGGTTGTAAGCATATTTCAGTATTTCCCATTAATGAAATGAAGCATTATTTCCGCTGCATCTTTGTGTTTATGGTTATTGCATCTCTGTATTTATGGTTATCTCTGTAATCTATTGCGTTCCTGCTTAAATCCAGATCAGTGGTATCAGAGCGGTCTGCTTTTTCTCTGTTTTTCTTTGCATGTCCCCAACGAGGTCGGGATATAAAGAGTTAGGGCTTGAACTGGTCGAACCTTTGCAAGACCAGCCTCGCAAATACCGACGACCTCCCATGGCGGATGAGAAGAAAGATGAGGGGGCAGGAGATCCTATCAAAATCTTGCTCGAAGAAGCGCTCGAGCGGCAAAGGAACGCGATGATGGATAACTTTTCGCAGATCCTTCAGCGGCTACCCAGAGGTGACGCATCGGCTTCCAACAGCGACTCTGGGAACGCCACGCTGTTTAAGGTACAAGTTAATTTTGAAATCCCCATCTTCGAGGGTCAAATAGACGCAGATGCCATAGATAAATGGTTAAATCTGCTAGATGGGTATTTTTCTGTTCACGAATTTTCAAGTCGGGAAAAGATTGTTTTTTCTCTTCTCAAAGCAGCCCCCCACGTCAAGGACTGGTGGGAAACCTACTGCGAGCAGAAGGATGAAAGTACAGGGTCACTATTTTCAGCCGCACCCACTTGGAACGACTTCCGGGATGCCATCAAGGAGCAGTACTACCCTGTCGGAAGCTATGAGGACAAATACATCAAATGGACCACACTGCGGCAGGGACGAGACCAAGATGTGTCGGAGTTCACAAACATTTTTCATACCCTTCGCACAGAGTTGGGTATCAAAGATTCTGAGCTGCATCTGGTACTCAAATACTGCGGCTGCCTACACAAATACATCCAGGAAGAGATGGGATTCTTGAACATCCCCTCACTCGGCACAGCATACCGATACGCTGTCAAAATCGAGAAAAAGTTCAAACAGAAGAAACGAGACTTTGGATCTGCAAATCCGAAGCCCAAAGGACAAAGCCAACGCGGGGTGACCCAAGACAACCCGTCGAAGCCACAAGAAAAGAACAACACCATTAAGCCGAAGAAGGACACAGGAAAGTGGTGTGAGTTCCACAAGAGTCCCACTCATAACACAAGTGAGTGTCGAACCAAGCAGTCGCTGGTGGCCGAGCTGAAGGCTTCTGAATCAGATGCATGTTCTGACCCTGAGCCAGAACCCGACAAGGGGAATGGCAAAGGGAAGCAAATCATTGATGCGGATCCCAGCGCCACTGTTGCCACCGCCAAGATCCAGAAAGATGAGCCCGAAAATCCAGAGGAAGGGGAGCGTCTTTTCCACTCACAGATGTGGGTGAAGGGTTCGCCGCTACAATTCATTGTCGACAGTGGAAGCCAAAAGAACCTCATTTCAACAGAGGTCGTGAAGCGGTTGGGCCTACCGACTACACCGCACCCGCAGCCGTACAGTATCGGGTGGCTTCATGAAGGATGAGATCTCAAAGTTCGCCAGCAGTGTCGCCTTCCCTACAGCATCAAGCCCTTCACAGACGAGGTATTGTGTGATGTTACACCTCTGGATGTTTGTGATGTATTATTAGGCCAACCATACTTGTGGAGGCGACATGCTGTGTATGAGTCAAGGCCTCGTGCTGTCATTATTTCTTTGAGTAATTCATTATACAGGATACCAGAGGTAGCCCCACCTACTGCCACATCCTTGATCACTGCTAAGAAAGGCAGCAAGCTCATATCACAGACCAGGAAATTCATATGTCTGGTTCACTCCCAAAGTAAGGGGAAGATCGTTGCTACATCCATGACCCCTGCAAAGGGTTCCTCCACGCAGCAGCAGCAGCAAAGGGATACGGTCATCACAAAACACAGGAACAACTTCTCCTCACCCACACGGGTATCACACAAGTTTCAGGTGGACAACAAAGTCTGGTTGCATCGACAGAAAGAACGCTTTACCAGAACCCACCAGAAGCTCAGACCACTCCGACATGGTCCTTACAGCAGTACCAAGGCTATGGGGAACAATGCTTTGGAGCTCATCATTCCTCCATTCCTTCGCCTGCACCAAATGTTCAATGTGGACCATCGTCGACCATGCTTCCCACCATCACTGGACACATCAAAGATTGCGGGACAAGTTCAGCAGATGGAGGAACTCAACACAATGGGGACCATTGCTTCCTAAGGGGGGAGGAATGATCCAGGTGGATGTTGGTGGCCACCCACCTATCCCATTTGGACCCCCACAACTGTCTCTTTCAGCTTTTTCAGTTTCCTAAATTGTAGCACAGTTTACTATTTTTAACAGTTTTTCGGGTCTTGAACTTCCGGAGCCGTTTTGAGGCCCTAAACGACGTTTTTTTGGGAATCTGGGGCAACATGGGTCCATGGATCGATGTTGCCTCCCAAAGTGGTAGTACTCGGATAGATCTTTCTAACGAGCTATCGTACGCGTCAAACGGAGATCGTATGCCAAAGTTACGACCCCGGGAAATTGATGTACCAATTTACCCAAACGAGGCCCACAATTTGGCGTTTCATCTTCTAGTGTTAGGTTTCGGGATGTAAAGGGTTTTCCATTGTTTTTCAACAATAAATAGGCCTTCGAGCCTCATTGTAACTCAGTTCGGAACAGTTCAGAGGCATGTAGCCGCACATCTCTTCTCAGAGATAAGCTACCATCGCCCTAGCTGGTTTATTTCCATTTCTGGTTGTAAGCATATTTCAGTATTTTCCATTAATGAAATGAAGCATTATTTCCGCTGCATCTTTGTGTTTATGGTTATTGCATCTCTGTATTTATGGTTATCTCTGTAATCTATTGTGTTCCTGCTTAAATCCGGATCATTCACACAAATGAAATTAAAATGTTAATATGGTGGAACATTTAATGCACACAAATGAAATTAAAATGTTAATATGGTAGAAAATTTAAACATAAGGACATGGCACTGAATTGTAAACATCCCTGCATTAATTGTTAGCATTCCAGGTAGTCCTAAGAAATGTAACAATATGTTGTAGATTATCCATAACATATATAGATATTTATAAAATAGTGAATTTTGATTATTGTACTTACAAGGCATTGGTTAGCTCTATTAATTTCAAGATCTTGTTATTTCCCACCTTTAGACATCACATGATCAATATTTTGAGCATGGACGGATGGATGAGTTTTAAGGAATATTCTTGTTCATGATATGGAGTGTTTTGTAAATGGTTGGTCTCATTTCTTTGAAAGTATTAGGGAATGCAAAGGGATTTATGGCAGTTATTGTCTCTATCTTTCTTTTTACGAACCTTGTTTCCATCATAGGGATGCATGGTATACTTTAACCGTCGTCGGGCTAATTCTCTATATTGCATAAAAGAAGGTGGAGGAAGTGATAGTTGATTTCAAATTAGAGGAAGCTTCTTACGTGCACTTGGGATGTTTGATGCCCATGTCCATTGAAGCAGTCTCATCTTCTGCCTAAGATTCAAAGGGGATATTTCATTGAAAGCCAGACAAGGATTCCATTTGAACTAATAAGAAACTAGAGATAATAAATGTGAGCAATTGTTAGGTCACTTGGGTATTGAATCTCACTCTACATGATTAAGTATATCCTTTAAATTCTTTTGGAGATTATCGAAATTCAATTCGTGATTCACATGTTGTTTCATCAATCCATTAATGAAGATGACATGGTCGTTGATGCTTCTAAAATATTAATTTTTATTCATCATGAGTTTTTCTTTAAATTCATAAATTTTATTCATCATGCTCTTTACTTTATATTAATGGAAATTTATTGTGTTCAAAATATTTATTTTTGTTGGGAAATCTGAGAGTTAAAATGTAATATTAGTTTTGAGTAGTCTCATTATACATTTTAATTTTGAATAAGTTTTTTAATTAAGTTTTAAAATGATCCATGAAGATTTGACCATTCGTGGAAGGAGTAAAATAGTGTGATGGGAAACAAAAGTGAGGATATCTGGAGAGGCAAAAAATGACCACCATGATGATCAATTTGTTTCCTACTTCTGAGAGGCCTATAGTAAGATCTTGGAAATTGTTTCCCATATAGTGTCTAGTGGTTGTAATGCCTTTAGAGTTTTCATTATCTCACACTTATTTCATTGATAGGAATCACATTCTTGTACAGAAGTTTGGATTTCCTTTTTCATTCCTTTCCAAAAGAAAAATAACTTGACTTGTTCATAATCTTTTTGAAAGATAGAGTGACCTAGTATAGGGGAAGAATGTGAAACCTCTAACACTTGTGATTTGAAAGTTGAATTCAACACAAAAATAATGAAACCTTTACACCCCAAGCTATCCCAAATCCAAGTATATCCCAAGAGAACCGGGGTCCTCATGGAGTGTTTGAAACAAGTGAGCCAACACATCCTGTGACAACCATTATTGTCTGATGAGCTTCTATGAACTAATTTGGTATGGGTAAGGATAAGGCTAAGAGAGATATTTTGTTCTCATATTTCTTAGACAAGGCATTTTTCCACCATATTATCTTTGTAATTCTTATATATGATCTCATAGTCACACCTAATCATCTAAGTAACCCACTTGTATTACTCCAGAGTCAACTATTCTAGAAAATACTTCAAACTATGATGACATGTATTAATCTAGAAGCACTCCCCAAAGAGATATAGGTTTGGATTATCTACTTCATGAGGGATTCCCATTATCTCTTTCTTATAAGTGGACTTGCTCAATTTTTGACACACAAATATTTATTAATGAATGTTAAGGGGCACCTTTCTTTCATCAACCTTGCTCCAAGAACTCCACTTGAAGCATCACATTCCAATACATAAGTCATAGTGAAATTAGGAATGTTTAAGATAGGTGTAGTACACATGGATTCCTTTAAAGATAAAAATAAATGCATAATGACCTTGTTCCATACAAAGAATTTTTTTTAATATAACGGTTACAGAGGCTACAAACCACCCATGATTTTTCACAAAAGTTTTGTAGTGGCCTATAATATACCACATGCTTTTGTCATCACCCAACAAAAATCACAAGTTGGAAAAGAACAACATCCATGACAACAATGATAATGACCCCTAGGAATAGGTTGATGAACTCAATAACTCTCTATAACAATTGATGTAGCAACCAATGTGGTGCAGTAAAACCACAAGGTGTTGGATTGAACAAAGACCACAAATACCAAGACATAGAGTCAATGCACTAATTATAGAAGAAAAGTCATTGATATTATTCTTAACTATCTATAAATGAGAGAGTATTGAGGATCTCCCATTGAGACTCGTTGCTATAGGTACATTAGCATTGATATGATAATGAAACATCTAAATAAACGTTTGATGGAGATTTAACCTCTTGCCTTGAGGAGTTGTGGGAAACACCACAATTTTATCCTATAAATCCCTTGATGAAACACAACATTGGAGGATATGTTTAGAAGAGAAGCCTATGATACTGAAAAGAAACACGTCTAGTCTTCTTCCTAATTTGTACCTTAAACATCATCTAGTGGTGTAATGTAACAAAATAGTCCACTCCCACTTCTTAAGGAAGAAGGTTAAACACTCTATGTTTGTGACATTTTGTGACTTGCCATCATAAAAATAGAGCCAAACAAACTTTGCCAAAATCATATTTTT
Source organism: Pinus tabuliformis (assembly GCA_031772625.1). Lineage (NCBI taxonomy): Eukaryota > Viridiplantae > Streptophyta > Pinopsida > Pinales > Pinaceae > Pinus > Pinus tabuliformis. The sequence continues at coordinate 612,466,879 of CM062813.1, forward strand.
GAATTGAATAAAATTGTAATTTAGAACTGAATTCAACAACCCTAAATACCTTTATTAAAATTGAATTTAATATTTGATATTTGCAATTTGATTTCTTCAAAATAATTTTAATGAAATTTAAAAGAAAAAGATCGTTTTTCATTATGTAACTTTTTATTGCCTTAATAGAAAGTTTGATTTTTCTTCAAAAATAATTAAAAAAAATCAATTCATAAATTACTAGTAACAATAACCATTTGTTTAATATGTTAATTTTAAAAGTTATTTTAAAATAAGTAAGAAAGGCTCAAATTAAACCATAATGCTCCACTTCAACTCTACTTAAATATTTGATGAGACTTGAGAAATTATGATTCACTTGATGGTTAGGTAAGCATATTGTTCTAAACATTTTTATAAAATTGTTGCTATAAATATCATATAATATTGTAAGTTGCAATATAATTTTGGAATTTAGCTAAAAACATTTCCAATCTTTAGAGTGTGCTTTTCATTTATTATTAACAGATTAAATTGTAATTTAATATAAATTAAATGATTATCAGAATAATATATTTTTATTTTATTTTATTTTTAATTTATTAGAAAACTAATTTTAAATTTAAAATAGATGTTTTTGATGTCATAAAGATATGAATGAAAGACTGAAATATCACATATGGTATAATTTTGAAATATTATTATTTACAATTTAAAGTTTATTTTTAAAAAATATAATAAAAACTAATATATTTCTATTAACAAACCATATAAATATAAAATACAGTTGAATTTATAGACCAAATGGCTTTTTTCACAACTATTTTTGTTGTTAATTTTAATCAAAATTTGATAGAGATATTTTAAAATTTGAGTTTGAATTGTTTAATCTACATAATTCGAGTGCCCCTAGGGTTTTTTAGGGTGCTGAAACCATTTATTCATTCAAAAATATATTTTAAACACTGGATCTATCAAGCGCCGAGAGGGATCAAACCTCTCGAGCTGCAAACCTATTTTTTGAGTGCAAAACTCAAAGAAAGGTTTACACCTCAAGAGATTTGATCCCTCTCGCCACTTGCTAGATCCCATATTAATATGGATCTAGGCTGGTTTCAGTCCTGTGCCATCATACAAAATTTGCTAAACATCTAATTATTTTGGTCATCTTAAATATGCTAAATATGTCTACTATTAACTTGGTCAATTTAATTTAAAATTTCCTGAGTTACTTGAGTTTTTTGAGATGAGAGAGACTCTTAGTAACTTGAATGATGAAAAATGATGAGATACAGATTTTGAGTGAAAAGTGTCAATGTAACAATTTTCATCGATAGAAAATGTGAATACTAAGAATATAGTCTATTACAAACAATCTTCATTGCAATCAATTTGAAACTATTTCCTTCTACTGTTTCTATTATCACACCTATTAGTTTTTCCATTTTCTCATATCGATCATATGAAAAGAGTAGTTGGAAGCATAGACCATTCTAATATTTAACTTGATCTACTGAAGTGAACAACATACCTTGTCTCTGTTGCTCTCCAATATTAATAGTAGTTTTCTCCAAAGTCAATCATTTTGACTTATGGAGTGTTAAACCCCAAATAATTTTCAATGGTAGTTATTTTCTATTACTACGTTGGAATGCAAAGTAATTAACAATGTTGAATGATGGAAAATTGCAATAATAAGAATGTAGCCAATTATAAATAGTTTATAGTTTCAAGAAGCAAACATTTGGGGTAAGAAAACATTTTATATAGGATGAAAATTCAAGTATTGTATCTAATGTTGAATAATTTTTATGTGCTTAGATTGAGAGAGTGTGTGTGTATTTTGGGGCTGAGAAGGAGAGACAAGGGAAGATAGAGATATAGATAAGGAAGAAGAGAGAGTAAAGACAGGGAGGGAGGAAGATATATATATATATATATATATATATATATATATATATATATATATATATATATATATATATATATATATATATATATGGAGAAAGAAATGTTAGAGAGAGAGACAGAAGGGGAATAGAGAGAGATTGAGAGGAAATGGAGGGATGGAGAGATAGATAGATAGACATATATATAGAGAGAGTGTATGTTTAGAGGTTGAGATAGAGAGATAGATAACGAGAGACAATGGGAGATAGAGATATAGATGGAGGAGGTAGAGATGTGCTCATAGTGAAATCAATGCACATTATTAATCTAATTACTTTGAAATTAATGTACATGATATATCATGTTTCATCAAATCAGAAATCAACCTCTACACTAAAATCAACTTATGTAGTGCAAACAATCAAATAGGATTAGAAATCAACATCTATACTAAAATCAATGCATCTAGTGAAGGAAATCAAATAGAATTAGTAATCAATATCTACATTGAAACCAATGCATCTAATGCAAGCAATCAAATATGAGTAGAATCAACATCTATGTTGAAACCAATGCATCATGTGCAAGCAAACAAATAGGATTAGAAATTAATATCTACACTGAAACCAATGCATCTAATGCAAGCAATCAAATATGAGTAGAAATCAACATGTACGATAAAATCAATGCATCTAGTGTAAGGTATAAAATATGATTAGAAATCGACATATACACTAAAATCAATACATATAGTGCAAGCGATCAAATAGGATTAGAAATCAACATCTACACTGAAACCAATATATCCCGTGAAAGCAATCAAATAGGAGTAGAAATCAACATCTACGCTGAAATCAATGCATCTAGTGAAAGTGTTGGGCATGGAATCCCCCCCACAACAGGGTTTTGGGGCTCAAAGCCCAAGTTTTGGTCAGAGATGTTGTAAAACTCCGCGAATTGCGGGCAAGGAGTGCGAACTGTATAATTGAGTCATAGGGTTGTCCGCCCTAAGCATTGTATTGTAAATTAGTGTAAAGTTGGCCTACCCATGGTTCGTGAACCATGGGATTATATAAATAGAGCGAGGCTCTAAGTTGTAAAGGGAGTGAAGAAGTGATGAAGAGATGAATAGCAAAGGAATGGTTCGAGATTAGAGTAGAGTCTAAGTGTCTTGGGTTGTAGTAGTAGGAAGAGTCTCTACAGATGAGTGTGCAGAGGCCTAGTAGAGTACGTAGCTGATTGCGTAGTGTAGTGTCGAGTTTGTAAGCAAGATTGAAGATTAATAAAAGAGAAGTTGATTCACATTCCTGTGTATTTGTCTTGCATTATCTTCTTTATGGTTGTATTCGTTTATGTATTGCGCACACTATTATGATTGATGAATACATTGTAATCACCATAAATCTTACACACACAAGTTAAGTAATCGGTTAATTAACAAGGATCTTCGGTATTATATGGGTCGCGCCCTAAGTAGGGCTGCGCGGAAGCCGCACTGCAGGTCAAGTGCGCGTAGCGACAGGTTAGGCCACAGACCTCCAGAAGCCCATCAGACATCCCTAGGGTGCGGAAACCTAGTTCTAGCACCCTTCCATACTATTTCGGGTGAGACCTCAGCCAACACTCCGCAGATTGTTGCCGAAAGGGCTAGAAGTACCAGGATTTGCTTGGTTAAATCACCTTTGAACCTGGGTCAGGCCCCACTAAGCCAACAAATGGTTCCGTTGCCGGGACTAGGATCTGCATAAAGGATGTATGATGTCATGCCACTAGAAACCTACAAAGAAAGAAATTGAAGATTGGTTGGACAAGAAGATTCATGAGTTCACGATGTAGGAAAACAAAAATCTGAGAGTATCTAAGGGGAAGTGGTTGGATCGCTACTTGTACAATGAAATCCACGAAATTTTCCTTACATATTTTCCATCTAAGCTGTATGAGTGGATCGAAAAGTTAGCAGACAGCCAGGGAAGGTTCAGGCTATTGGGTTGTGTTATATTCTTTCCACGACTAGCCCACATAGTTAATTGGGGGGTTAGGAGGGGGGCATAGCCCCCCCTTCATTACGCTGATTGCGTAGCTGGGGGAGTCACAAGGGGTTTGAGGGGTGTAGGTAACCCCACTCTATGGGGTCCTACCTATGGTTTTGTGCATAATTTTCGCACATGGTTTTGGATGTGATGGTTTTCGATCCATGGTATTAAATGCTTCGGTAAGTATAAATATGTATTGTAACATTGAAAGGAACATAATGAAAAATCAAGCTGGTAATCCCAGTTTTCGGATCTAGGGGAAAATCTCTGTGTATATGTGTTTTATGTATTATAATCTTGCATTGTTTATTTTCTGTGTTTTAGAATTCGTATGCAGGTAATTTCTGTACGAGGTTAAAACCTACATTTTGTATCAGAGTTGTTTTGGCTTCAAGGGGATGCCTTTGTTGCTGAGGGGTTTTGCTTGGGCCCATGGTAGACCCCGTTCAATGGGAGATCTACGGGATCAATTCTGGTGGTTAAAGGAGATGACGAGCAGTGGAAAGATAGAGATTGAGAAATTTAATGGTCAGAGTTTTGAGTTGTGGAAACTCAAGATGGAGGATCTGTTGGTGGATAAATATCAGTGGATCATGGTAGATACAGGTACTAAACCAACAAGAATGTCTGATGAAGAATGGAAGAAGTTGGATCAGAAGGCAAAGAGTACAATATGATTGTGTGTCTCAGATTCAGTATTGTTGAATGTATCAGGGGAAGCTATGGTGAAGGCTTTGTGGGACAAGTTAGGGACTTTGTACCAATCTAAGTCTCTGGTGAATAAACTATTCCTACGGAAAAAGTTGTATAACCTGAGGATGAAAGATGGAGACTCGGTGACAGAGCATCTGAATGCGTTTGATACTGGGGTAAGTCAATTATCGTCTATTGATATCAAAATTTCAGATGAAGATAAGTGAATTAGTTTGTTGTGTTCTCTACCAGATTCGTGGGTTAGTCTGGTTATTACAATATGTAGCAATGCAACTGCCTTGCAGTTTGATGAAATAGTCTCATACTTGCTGACGAAGGAGATGAGACAGAAAAATATGGAGAGCTAGAATGGTGATGCCTTGTCTGTACGAGGATGGTCCTAGAACATAAACAAAAATAAGTCATCGAGTGGGAGATCTAAATCTAGAGGGAGATCTAAATCTCCAGGAAAACTTGTAAAGGTGGTGTGTTGGAAATGCAGAAACGAAGGGCAATACAAAAGGGACTGTAAATCTAAAGCTCCTGACAAAGGAAATGGATCTGATGATGCTCCTTCTGCAGAGGCAAAAACCACCTCAGATGAAGGTGGGGATGTGTACTTGGCTTCTTCAAGTACACATGTAGGTCATGAGGCAAGGTTGATTGACTTAGGTGCATCCTTTCACTTCACTCCCCAGAGAGAGTGGTTTTGCGAGTATGAGAAATACGATAGTGGTGATGTCTTCTTAGGGGATGACAAGAAGGCTAAATTGTTGGACATGGATAAGTAAAGTTGAAGTTGCAAGTTGGAAGGGTTAGAACACTTTCGAGTGTTCTACATATTCCTGCGTTGGCCAGAAATCTGATTTCTGTAAGCAAGCTGGATGATGCAGTTGTAAAAACAATGTTCGAGATGGATACCTACAAGATGGTGCGGGGAGCACTAGTCACTATGCGGGGAGTTTGGATTGGAACTCTGTACAAGCTACAAAGTAGCACTGTTGTTGATGGGTGCAATAGTTCTGTGGTTCCTGAAAGTGGAGCGGAAAATCTAGTGGTCTTTGGAGAGAAGACCATGCTGTGGCATCAAAGTCTTGGACATATTAGAGAGAAGGGCCTTCGAATACTTCATGGTAAAGGTATGGTAGAAGGTATGAGTAATAGCTCTCTGGGTTTTGATTTATGTGAAAATTTTGTATATGGGAAGCAGAATCGGGTGAGTTTCCCCTCTGGTGGTAAGAGGGCGAAACAGATATTAGAGATTGTGCATAGTGATGTGTTTGGACCTGTGAAAGTTCCATCACTAGGTAAGTCTGTGTACTATGTATCATTTATAGATGAATTCTCAAGGAATACATGGATATATTTCCTTAAGAATAAATCCTAAGTCTTTGATAGGTTTGAAGAATTTAAGGCTCTGGTGGAAAACCAGACAAAGAAGAAGATAAAGGTGCTGAGAACAGATAACGGTGGAGAGTTTTGCAGTAAGGAATTTGAAGAATTCTGAAAGAAGTGTGATATAACATGGCAGAAGACTACTCCATATACACCTCAGCAAAATGGAGTTGTAGAAAGAATGAACAAGATGTTGATGGAAAGGGAAAGAAGCATGCTCAGTGGTGCCAGGTTAGGACAGGAATTCTGGGCAGAGGCGGTGGAGACAACATGTTACCTGGTCAATAGATCACCTTCATCAATGTTGGATGATAAGACTCCATAAGAGGTATGGACTGGTAAGAAACCCTCTCTTTCACATCTGAGGGTATTTGGATGTGATGCATATGTACATGTTCCAAAGGAGAAATGAACCAAGTTGGATAGTAAATCTGAAAAGTGCATCTTTACTGGGTATAAGGAGGGTTTAAAGGGTTATAGGCTTTGGAACCGAGTAACAAGGAAGGTTGTGTACATCCTAGATGTGGTGTTCAGAGAGGTGAAAGATGTTATTAAACATGAAGTCCAACCAAAGGTACTTGAGAAGATAGAGTTTGAGCTAAATGAGGAAGAATCATACTCTACAATAGAGGAGAATCAGAAGGTGAAGAGCCACAAACTCCGAGTGTGAGAAGATCAATTCAAGAAAGAAGGCAGCCAGAAAGGTATAGTCTATCTGCTTTTTGTTCAAATTTTTCTTTATCTGTTACTGATGATGATCCCAGAACTGTGAAGGAAGCAGTAGATTCAGAGGATGGAAAACTCTGGAAAGAGGCCATGGTTGATGAAATGGCATCTTTGCACAAAAATGAGGCATGGGATCTAGTCGAGTTTCCAGCTGGAAGGAAACCCATTCGCAGCAAATGGGTGTTCAAGAAGAAGAAAAATGCAGAAGGAAACGTGGATAAATACAAAGTTTGGTTGGTAGCAAAAGGTTATTCCCAGGTGCTAGGAATTGATTTTGGTGATATTTTTTCTCTTGTTGCCAAGGTAGCTTCTATTAGATTACTTTCACCTTTTGCTGCTGCTTTTGATTTTGAGGTGGAACAGATGGAAGTGAAGACAAAATTTCTTTACGGGGATCTTGGAGAGGAGATTTACATGAAGTGATCTAAAGGCTTTGAGGTGAAGGGTAAGAAAGAACTGCTATGCAAGTTAAAGAAGTCTTTGTATGGGTTAAAACAGTCACCAAGGATGTGGTATCAGAAATTTGATACATTTATATGGGGACATGGCTTCAACAAAAGCAAAGAATATCACTGTGTGTATTTTAAATTAATTGGTGACCGTGTTATTTATTTGGTCTTGTATGTGGATGATATGTCGCTAGTTGGAAATGACAAAGAAATTATCCAGGATTTGAAGATCCAATTGTCCTCAAAATTCGACATGAAAGATCTTGGTGTTGCAAACTATATTTTGGGCATGGAAATTAAAAGAGATCAAGAAAAGAGGAAGCTCTGGTTAAACCAGAGGAAGTATGTTGAGACAATATTGCATAGTTTAATATGCAGATAGTAAACTGGTGAAGGTTCTTATTCCTGTAGGTGTAAAGTTATTTGTGAACAGTGTCCCAAGACACAACAAGAGGAAGAGGATATGTCCTATGTTCCATGCAAGTGCAGTCGGTAGCCTGATGTATGCAATGGTCTGTACTAGAGCAGACATTGCACATACAGTGGGAGTATTGAGCAGGTTTACGTCAAAACCAAGGAAGGAGCATTGGACAACAGTGAAGTAGGTTTTTAGGTATTTGCGTGGCACTAGTGATTATGGTTTATGCTACCAAGGAAGACAAGGATTGGATAGAGTTTTGGATATCCGTGGCTTTGTTGATGCAGACTGGGTTAGAGATTTGGATCAAAGAAGATCTACAAGTGGGTATGTGTTTAACCTATTTGGAGGTGCTACTAATTGTTTTTCAATTCCTGAAAAACCTTCTGCAAACCCTTCTGGGCAAAGGGAACCCCCTGCGGGGTGTCATATATGCGATGAGTATCATCAGACGAGAGATTTTCCACATAAATCTGGAGTTAAGAAACTCTTTAAGAGTTCAAAAACCTCAGCAGTATTGACTGATCCGTTTTCAAACCCGGGAACCAAACTGGTTGCTAATCAAAATGCTTCCCGATCCCAAGTGCTTATGTTGTCTATCTCAAAGCAGCAAAATAATGCTTTGACAAGGAATAAAGATTATGGGAATCCATAGCTGTCCAATAACAAGGCTAATGAACAACCTAGTAATTCGACAACAACTTTGACCGAAGTTGTGCCACCCATCATTCCTGAACCAATGATAAAGTTGCCAAAGGGAGTAGTACACAAATCGAAATTTAATCCTCGTGCCAAATTAGCATAGAATTATAATATAGTAGAGGACCTGGCCCAATCACCGTCCGCTATGTCGACACTTGAGCTACCACAAAATTGCCTCTCCGAAAAGCAGGATCCATTATCAGTAATAGGTGGGATTGACCCAACGGATTCCAATCTTGTATCCTTTAATCACAAAGGATATGACTCTCAGTTACCAGCTCAACTAGATTTCCTTATTCAAGTGAAAGCCCTCAACAAAACTGTTCATCGAACAATTATTCATGAGGGGGCATCTACATGTATTATGTCGATGAGTTGCAGGAAAAATTTACGCTCACCACCCTTGTCGCGATTGTCAACGATGTTAAAATCATTTGATGGACAATCATACACTCCATACGAGATTTTAAGTAACTTGCAAGTTGAACAAGGGGGAAAAACAGTAGAAATATATGTTGAAGTAATCGACGGAAACCTCGATTACAACATCCTACTGGGAAGACCCTGGATATATGCCATGGCCGCAGTTGTTTCGACCTACTTCAGGAAGATTGCATTTCCCTTCCAAGGAGGAATTTCAATCGTCGAACAACAAACATTTCTCCCCAACAATTCAAAAGTTACGGGAAACATTCCAATGGTCCATAGAAGTAATCATTCACTTCAAAATACCGGAGTAGGTCTCCTAAAAGACCCTGCCTTAATGGGTACTTTTTCCCTACCGCCTCCGAGTAGTCTGGCGGAAGTGGCCAGAGTGGAAACCTGCAATATGAAATATTCTATATCTAATGGATTCGGAAGATTCCTAAACATTTTTTCAGCATGGATCATCGCCATTTTAGAAATATTGTAGCAATCAATTTTCTTGGCCTGGGGGGCAAACCCAAATTAATGCTCATCGAGTGTTTGGATAGATAGGTCTAAGGAATATGGTACCTCTTCAGATCCTTGGTCGCATGTACATTCTACAGACAAAGGAATCATTCAGTCAATGATGTTAGGAGAGGCACCATGGGAAGATCACCACCATCGTTCCCATCTCCCGGATTACAACGAAGATTATTCCAATAACCTTAATCATCCTTCAGTTTTTGATTTTCTATCAAACACTGTAAATACGGTGGATTATGAGGATAGTTCTTTTACTATGTCAACCTCATTAAAAAATGAAATGACTCCCTTTCCAAATCAAGTATTTGATTACGATCTCATAAAATCAAAGTCGAGACTTTCAAAGATCTCGAAAGTAAACCTTCATTCCAACCACCGAGTTGAATGCAATGAAGCTTGGGGGGAATGCACCTCGATTTGCGTTATTATGCTGGGGGCATGCAAACTTATCACGAGCAGTGTTACCGTAGCGTTCAATCTCGTTAAAAAATAAACCTGCCACGAGCAGTGTTACCGCAGGGTTAAAGCTCGTTAAAAAATAAAACCGCATCAAGCAGTTTTAGCACATAGTTCAAGCTCGTTAAAAAATAAACATAAGTCATGAGAAAATGTTTCTCCCCGCGTTTAAGCTCATTAAAAAATGAACTATTTCCAGGTAAATAACCATTGTGAATGTAGTACTTCAGCCTTTAAAGCCTTGGTCATGTTATCATCATCACCTCCACTTTGTATTGGTTGATCATTCACCTCCATTTGATTGTTTACCCCTTTTGAGGAATAGTTGCGAAGAGTGATCCCACTAGCCATCCTTGTAACACTGCCATGATTGGAAAATTCCAAACCTTACCTGAAATCAGCTACTACCCAATTTTATCACTCGTTCCTCAAAAGATGAGTCTCCTTTAACCTCTTTTCAACTGACTCGTAAAATATGAAAAGATTGCCAAGCCATTGGCCTCTCTAGCTCGTTAAAGGGACCGGAAGTGCTATCCCTCCTTTAGATTTTAATCTTTTTGGACCTGAGGTATTATTACACAAAAAGATTGAGCGCTTGTTTTGTTTGGCTCGTTAAAAGTATCGAAAATTCATCCCTTCTGTATTGTTTTATAACTTTTCGGACTTAAGGGATTAGATGACGAAAAGGAATTTTGGAGTTTGCTTTACATCCCTTTTCAGACTCTCTAAAATTGAAAAGGACCGAGTTATCTTTGTCGTTAAACTCGTTAAAACCTAATAGCGACAAACTTGTCCATAGCAGACAAGAACGAGTTTCACTATCGCTAGGCTCGTTAAAACATAGTGATGGGTTTGTCCGAAGGAAAAATTATAGAACAAGCATATGTTATCTTCCTCAAGCTTGACAAAAATAAAGAGGTACTAGTCAGCAATGACTAGGGAAAAATTGGGAAGAAAACTTGAAGAAACTTTGTTGGTAGCAAGTCGCTCTTGAACATGACACTTTCACTCCACATCCAAGTCAGGTTGGGTTGTTTCATTCACCGGTCACATCACCATGGTCCCATCACACCATCCACATTTGGGGTTAATGCTACCAATCCGTCACGTCAGTGTCGCCGATATGTTCAAGAGAAGTCATTCAGAGAATTCACCTGTGTCTCACCCACTACAATATTTATGCTCCATTCTTTCATGACCACCACCCTGAACCTTATATCACCAGATCGTTTTCACCTCCATTAAAATCATTTGCTCCGTTCCGTGTCATTGATGTGGGATTCATTAAGGCCCTCTTATGATGGATCGCTTCTTGTTGAAATCAGCTCATTATCCAAGAAGTCGATCTAGGAACACCCCGTTCAGTACTTTGAAGCTTGCATCCCTCAATGGCATGTTTCTCACTTCCGGCGACAGGTTTACATCAATGACCTTCGACCGAAGGATTTTGTGTGGTGTTCAACGCCAAGTCCTTTATTCACACGATGTGAATTATACTGCAGTACCTTGAGGGTCATTATCATTATCGTTGATTCCTCTCGCGCCTGCTAACATCTTACATCATTGGTTGGTAATCAGGCGATGTCTTTCCATGTTCGACTCGAGAACATCTCTCACATGGATACTTTTTCGAGTGAAGATCGAATGAGATTGAAGACCACGGATCTATTTTCATCCATCCGGGTTGCGATATGTATTCAGGGAAATAAAGACATCAAATGTACATCGTTGCTGCACAGATAATCATCCAATCAAAGGGATGATTGCTCTACCAGAATCATCAGTCTACACTCAAACGATTGTCTATCCTATGTACATGAAAATGAATTTATAAAGCTGAGCATGGGAACGCCTGCCTCAGCTAGGTCATGAAAATATTATGAAGATAATGTATTGTATTTTATCTTATTACAAGTCTCCTCCCAGCTTGAAAGAACTTCGGATCCTCATAATAAAGCATTTCACCCGACATCAAAAAGATTAACGACCTCATGCTTTAGGGGGCAACTATGAGAGACATTTTTGGGCACTGCAACCCCAAGCATAAAATGTCCATAAACCAAGGGCTCCTAAGTCCCTAAAAGTGTTGTTCCAACCCCTAAAAGAACAAGGTCAACTAATTACAGCATCTCCTAGAAGTTCTCCATGAAAAACTACTCAGAACTGGTCAGAACTGGATCATTTCACTTGCTCCATGGCCAGGGTGCGATGCATCTCACCTTGTACACACGGGAAGTGCGTTGCATTTCAAAAAGCCCTTCTACGGGGTGTGATGGATGAGAAAAGACAATTGGCAGAGACAGTTTGCGAGGTGGATGATCATGGAATCTTCCAGAAACTTCTCCTGTGACACTTGCCTCTCAGAATCGCCCAAGGATGAGTAAGAGATCAATGAGATCTCCAAGTGGAATCAAGAACTATCAGAGAGAAGACACTAATAAAAAACCCAGAGCTGACTCACACCTCTGAAAATATCTATATATAGATCTCTCATCCTAGAGATCCAGGAGGTGGGAGGCTGGAATTTTGCATCTTGTAAGGAATTGTTGTTAGTTTCTTGAGGCAACATCATAGTGTTGGGTGATCTAAGATTTGCATGAGGTGAAGAAGGGCTTACTTGCTGAGAGGATGATGCTGGGTTAGAACAACTGGTTGTAACTCCCTTGGCTCTTTCTTGATTATCAATAAAAGCTATTCAAGTTTTCCTCCATACTCTTGTGTCATTTATGTTTTATGCATTTGTATGGTCAATTTACATCTGATCCTAGATTGTTTATGATTATAGATCCATGTTCTTGTATAGTGTTATGCTACTTTGATTCTACAGGTACTCTGTGAAGCTGGGTGTACAAGGAAGCAAGTGGCAAAGGACTATCAGAAGAGAGAGGAATCGAACTAGGAGCCAAGCGCAAGACAGAGGTTGGTCTCCTCTATTCTTCTCTCATCTATCTTTCATAAAGGAAAAACGAAGGTAGCTTTACTTTGTTTGTTTCTAAGGTAGCTACCACACCTTAGTGGGATAAGCAGTCCTGTATAGACACTTTTCCCTGTAACAATAATGATGGCCCTTACATCATGGTGTCCTAACGTTGTGTCATCGCTTTCGCTATTGGTCCCTTTCATGATACCATGGTTTGCGATGTATCTCCTCTTGATTGTGATGACCTTCTACATGGCATTCCTTATCAAACTCAACGCCAAGCTATCTATCACACCCGCACTAATCAGTATCACCTTCAGTGAGATGGTCGGACATGCTTCCTCACCTCTTCTCTGCTAAAGACTCCTACTTTCCTTTAAAAGAATGAGGCCATTCACCAAGACATTCTTAAGAAATGCATCTCTCTGTGTCTGGTGTGCTTTATCGAACTTGATAATACTACCGACCCAGTTCCATAGGACATGGCCCCTTTAATATTTGAGTTCACTGATGTCCTTGAGCCTCCCATAGGCCTCCCTCCTCCTTGTCCTATTGAGCATACCATCGATCTCATCCTTGGATCATCTTTACCCAATGCCCCCTCCTATCGCCTTACTCATGAGGCTCAGGGGATTGAACACCAACTCCAGGAGTTATTGTAGTTGGGCCATAACGAGCCACAGTCGTCTCTTTGTGCCTCTCATGCCTTAATCATTCTGAAGAAGTAGGGGTAGATCAATGAATGGTGCCTTGTGACTGACTACTAGGCCCTCAACAAAGCCACTGTAAAAAACCGGTACTCTTTGCCCTGGATAGATGACCTGCTAGACCACTTGCATGGGGCTAGACTACTAGGCCCTCAACTATAGCACCTATGACAAGGAATTCTACAGTCTGGCATAGGATTTGAACCAATGGCACCATTACATCGTAGGAAAGGAAATTCTCTTGCATATAGACCATCATCTGCTTATTTTCATTAAATCCCAATCTAAGTTGTAGGAAAAACACCACCTATATTCAACAGGAGGGACTTCCTATGAACTTGCGCGAACATAATGCCATTTGAGTTGTTGTTTGTTGCTTCTCCAAGATAACCACTTTTGCCTTGCAGACCACTAAGTTGGTTTTCACCCATGTCATGCCGCATTTTGGCCTACCCACCAACATCATTTCTAATCAGGATTCCAGGTTACTTAGCATCTTTTGGAAGACTCTTTGGTCCCTCTAGGGTTATCACTGTTGTTTTCCAACATCCTTTTAGCCCCAGTTTGATGGGAAAACAAAAGTAGTTAATTGTACTTTGGTCCACGCCCTACATAAGTACTTTTCTAAGAATTGACAATGGGTGGGGTGCTCAGGAGATCACGCCTCAGACTTACTATTTCAAGTTCTTCAAATGGAATATGATTATATACATTGGAAGTTGGTCTTTCATCACCTTCATCACCATATTATACATTCCTAATCCTTGTCTCTTTGTCTAAGAGACTTCTTCTCTCCATTTATTTCCTTCAGTGTTCTCTACATTTCCCTCCCCCCTCTTCCTTTTCTCTTCCTCTTGTTCTCTGACACGCCTTACCCTATTGGTTTGGGTGGGAAAGGTTCCATTGGTTTCTCCTAACCTCCCTCTATAACCCAATTGACACAATCATATATATATATGGAAACTATCATTATATTCTTAATAAGGAATATATGTGTTCTCCCCTCAACAAAGTATTCATTTTCAACAACAAGAATCTAACCATTACATCAAAATTCGTACTACTATTTTGTATAAATTGAATGGATGAAGAAAATCCCAATCATTTCTCCCAACCACTAAAAATATACTAAAGAAACAAACACAATATAATCATATTATTAAACCATTATTAATTTATTTTAAAAATTAACTCTATTATTTATTATCTCTTCTTATTTAAATCATCTCACCTTTTTTGGATAATAAATAGTGAACTTTTACCTTCTCTAATTTCTACCATACTTAAAGTATCGGATAAAAACAAATTTTCTAATGTTATGGATAATTTTTTATAAATTATACATAATTACGGTCGGAAGGAGGTGGCCGACACACGCACACGTTTTACATACATTCCCACCACTATTAATATGCATGCAAAGCGGCAAAGGCACTCCTCGGTCATCGATTTTCATTTTAATTATCCTCGCAGTTTCAGTTGGCTAGTCAGAATTCGGCACAGAAAGAAAGCAATCATTAGTTGACTCTTTGCGACTCTAGAAATGGAAGGACAACGACAAGAAAGAGGACGACGGGACGTAGTAAGGCAATATATAGAATTAAGAACTGAAATAGGCGAGATTATAAGAGAAATGGCGGAGATTATAAGAGCTGAAATAGGGGAGATTATAAGAGAAATAGGGGAGATTATAAGAGCTCAAATAGGGGAGATTATAAGAGAAATGGCGGAGCTTGAGGAACGGTGGCAGGATCTTAATCTTCAACCTGAAGATAGAAGAGCACAAAGTGAGGGAGTAGATGTGAGAATACTTCGAGGAAATGCAGGTGGAGTTGGAGCGAAGAATAACAGAATTGGGTGAACGATGTGAACGTTTTCCTCAGCAACTTCCATAACGGGGTTTGTCGTCACGTTCCAGCTACCTCGCATAACGTTTACAGAGGAGAATACCAATAATGATTTTTGCGGAATTTGTAATGAAAATTTTCTGTTTGGAGATGTGGGACGTCACCTGCCATGCGGTGACAGGTGCCACCAGACATGCATCTTGCCATGGGGGCGTCCAACTTGTCCATCATGCCAAAGACAGATAGGCCAGGCCCTGCAACAATTAATGTTACCAGTTACTCGAAATCTGGTACGTCCCACTGCTATTGCTATTTCAATTTGCCACGATGATTTTCGACTTTGGGAGGAAGCTGGTCGATTCCATTGCGGTCACATATTCCACCAAATTTGCATTGCACGATGGATAACAACAGCCAACACCTGTCCCGTCTGCCGCACAGAATTTCAATAGTACTCATTAATAGCATTAGAAGTGGTTGTTGACATTTCCTTTCTGATTTAAATTGTATTTGTCTTTTAAATGTTTATATGCAAATAGTTAAAGGTGTTGGTAAGATTTTTGGTTTCGAATCCACCTTTCTACACATTACAATGGTTCAATGAATTAAACAATAAATTAAAATATATATAAAAATAGTTAGTTATTTTTATCTATCAATATATAATTAAAATAAAAATAATTTAATATATAATTAAAATAAAATAAAAAAAAATTTAAAATAATAAAATAATTTTAATTTTTCTATTAATTAAAGAAGTGTAGATTTTTTGTTTTATTTGATTGATCTTTTATTTTCTTATTTTTATTGTTTATTGTTTACGGTTATTGCGTGAATGCTTTATATATTTTAGAATTAAATATTATATATGTTTTATAATTATTATGAAACATATATAATTAGCCTATGTACTAGATATTGCAAGGGAAGGCATAAATGTAAATGGTCATTGAAAATAAGAATTAATAAAGGCATGTTTTGCAATATTCACAACAAGAACCTACATTGCAATAATCTACAAAATAAGTAGTTATGCACACACCTTTGAAATGATCAAAAAAGATTCTTCAAACTCTATAATGGCAAGTGATTCCCTATAATCTAAAGTGGTTTCCAAGTTCCCCAAGTATAACGATAAAATTAATTTAACAGAATAACAAGCATCAACCTGTCAAGAAAACATCATTCCCAACAAAAATTTGTATTCCACAAACAAAATAGAGGCAAATAGATATTGAAAAAAATTGAGATTGTGAGTCAAGGACTACACACTCAACTTGGTGTGATCAAAAGAGATTGCCCTAGAACTTATATGGTTACCAAGTTCTCTATGCACTGTGCTTCAACAATGCCACCACCAGCATTTCCGCTAAATAATGGAATTGTAGATGAAGGAAGAAATTAATATTTAAGAAGATAATAATTTAATCAAGCCAATAAAGAAAAACTCTATAAAATCTGATATTCCTACGTTAGATTCCAGTGTCCTTATCACAGTGGATAAAGGCTTCGTGCATATAGCATTCCATCTCATCCAGCATGTAATTATTAGCACACCTCATAATATTATGGAAACCTAATTTATCACACATGTGACCAGTTATCTTAGGCAGTTCCAAACTACCTGATTGAGTATAGTCATCACTATTTTTAAAATCTCTTTTTAACACAATACCAGTAATGATGCACAACCCAAGAAGATAACTGTGCTTTCCATAACAAAATTACAACATTAACCAGTTTTACTACTCTTTAACTGTGTGCTCTATTAATCAAAATGACATCAATCAACAATGCGCTCCACTTCAACCTCACCCGCATATCCAAGGAATGATGATCAAATGTTTCACCCCATAAAATTAGGTGAAGGAAGTGGATGATTCAATTGGGCATATCTATTGGTGATTTCGATTAAAATGATTTACTTTTCACTATTTTCATGTAACATTAAAAAGTATTGAAAAATATGTAATGTCACATTACAAAATATTAAAAAAATGTGTTGTCTAATATATATTGTTTATGCTGAAGATATGTGTAAGGTTACTTTAAAAAAAATTAAATAAAAAATGTGTTGGGTAATATTAACATACTCAATTTTGAAAATGATATCTATACAATTTAAAAAGAGATGGATTAGCTTATTCACCAAATAACAAAGAAAATTATGTGCAGGAAGTGGATGGTTCAATTGGTCTTGTCTTGTAATAATATCCACGTAAATTTCAGGTTGCTTTCATGTTTTTTTTTGTAGGAAGGCAAACTCAACCACTGTTTATTAGGTGGGGGTGGTCATAAATATTGGGTAACATATAATATTGTAATATTATATTTGTACAATTAATGTAAATGTGTTCCTTTTATAAATTTAATTAATAAGTTAAGAAAAATTAATATTTACAAGGTGACAAGATTTTTAATCATGAATATTTACCAATACTGTGGGCCAATACCCACAAGAGAAAGATAGAGAGAGAGAGGGAAGAAAATTATAATCTCATGGGCTACTACCATGGTTTATCAATACCATGAGCCATCTAGACTTTGGATTATTATATTATGGATCCAGACTTGGGAAAAATTTAAAGCTTTGGAAATGGGAGAGGTTCTTGTAAGTTAGACAGGAAGGCTAAGTGCCCCATTTTCAAATCAGATATGGAGAGAGTGTGTATGTTTTGGGGGTGAGAAGCAGAGACAAGGGGAGATAAAGATATAGATGGGGTGGGGGAAGGGGTATAAGAGAGAGGCAAAGAGAGAGAGGGAGGAGGAGGGATAGATGGGATATAGAGATATAAATGGAGGGGACAGAAAAAGATTATCTTACCATGTTAAAATAAAACCTGCAAATCTGAAATTAAGTTTGTTAAAGGTTTTTTAAGTTTCTTTAATTTATGGATAAATGTTCTATTAAAAGCTAATATTTATGGAATATGATATAAGGTCAATAAAGTTAAAAAGTTCCAAAACAAACATTTGTCCGTTAGAATAACGTTTCAGATTCGAATTCCCACTCACAGGGGTCGCTGACATGGGGGGGTTGCTGACATGGGGGGCGGCCTCAATCTCTTTAATAGCTAAATTATTTTTAATGGTCTATGAGATGGCCGCAAGGCAACTAAAGAGATAAGTTGACAGACATCCCAGCGTAAAAAGATTTCCTTAGTGGTGACGTGACTTGGCCGTCCTAGTAAAGGTTGTTGCTTCACCTTATAATAATGTGTTCGATTCCTTAATTTTATTCAATGTTTTATGTATATATATAATTCTATGAATATGATAAAATTGTATTCTGCACATACATTTGTTGATGTATTCGGATAAAACTGTATCACATCTCGTTAAATTTCCCATAATAACAAAATTTCTCATAATAACAAAAATCCAAAAATATTGGTACAGGCGATGCTCTCCCAACTGGTGGTCTACTGGGGCCACCTCTTCCTCCTTCCAGCCTCCGTCATCAAGAAGATGAAGTCCATTGCTGCTAACTTCTTATGGGGAGGTCGATTGTATCAGGCTAAATTTCACCTGGTGAAGATGGATTTAATCTCTAGACCAAAAAAGATCGGTGGATGGGGTCTTCTCAACATGAAGTTTCTGCGGTTTGTGTCCCTTGCTCGCAGATTCATATTGGTACAGGCGGTGCTCTCCCAACTGGCGGTCTACTTGGGCCACCTCTTCCTCCTTCCAGCCTCCGTCATCAAGAAGATGAAGTCCATTGCTGCTAACTTCTTATGGGGAGGTAGATCGTATCAGGCTAAATTTCACATGGTGAAGATGGATTTAATCTCTAGACCAAAAAAGATCGGTGGATGGGGCCTTCTCAACATGAAGTTCTTTGGAAAAGCGCTTATCTGCAAATCTCTACACAGGGCCATATTTTGGAAACAGTCCGTGGAGCACTCTCATCAACCAAAAGTATCTAAAAGGCAGAAACTTGGCATTCTGGTTCAGATGGTCTTCTCTCGGCATCAGGAATGGCTCCCCCATTTGGCACAGTTTCAGAAAGCTCCAATCGTTTTTTTTGAAGAATTTAAAATGGTCAATTTTCTCTGGCTCATGTGTCCTCATTGGCATAGATCCTACTCTATATAACTTAGAATCCATGATACCACCGGTTTTACTCTCCTTTTTCCACTCTAGGGGTCTTTTCACCTGGAACAATCTTATAGACTCTTGGTCCTCTCTTCAACCTATCTGGAAAAACGACCTCCAATTAGCCATCCCTCCCCCTCTCCGCCCTCTTTGGCTCTCTTTCACCCAAAGATTCTCTCACCGTGGGATCCTTCAACTGGGCACGAAGGACGAACTGATCTGGTCCCCCATAAACAAAATCCCTCCCATCTCTGTCCGATATCTCTACTCTGTCCTCTCAGCTGATATCCCTCCCTCCCCTTCTATCTTTCCCGTCATCCTCTGGAAAGCGCCCTGCCCTCTCAAACCTATCCTTTTTTCTTGGCTTCTATTCTCCAACAAGAACCTCTCCTGGGAAGTTCTACAAAAGAAAGGATGGCACGGTTTGTCTCGGGGAGGCAGAAACGAACTACCATATGTTCTTTCAATGCGCTGCCTCCTCTGCTATCTAGTATGAGCTCTCCTTGATTTATGTTTTCCCTCACCGGTGTTTCTCTTCTGTTCAGGAAGCTTTCTCATGGTGGGGCTCTCAATGCCCCAACTGGCATGCTCTCTTCATTCTAACTTGCTGGCACATCTGGAAGTGGAGGAATGGTCGGATTTTTCAGGGATGCGTTTTGCCGCTGGACTCCATATTGTCTACTATTCTGGGGTCTATGCCGCTGGACTGAGCTGGCCCTCTATCTCTTATGTTTTCTTCTGATATGTTCTGCATATGTTTCCAGCTATTCTGTGTTAATATGCGCATGTCTCTATCATGCTACTTACCAGATCTCTTTTGCTACCTTCTGATCAACATATCCAGAATTTTTTGGGATCTTTTTTTTCCCATACACATTGATCTGCTTACTGTTTCCGCTCATGTGGCTGAGGCCCTTTCTCACTATGTATACTTAATCATTTTATGCTCTTAATATAATCTATACTGTTTTTCTCTCTGAAAAAAGAAATCTTGTTACTATGTTAATCAACATTTCATACCAGAAAATAATTACATTTCAACGTTAATTTTTTCTGTAATGTGTACACAATCTATATGCCAAAAAGACCAAAAACGTAATTTGATGTTTTCCTTAATTCATACTGTTTTGCTTCTTTAATTTCACCAATCGGCCAGCTCCCACAAGGCTTACTAATACTGACATTAGAGAGACCATCTGCCATCCAATTGGGTTTACCGAAGCCATGGCAACAAGAAAAGAAATCAAAACTGTCCATCCCAACAGAACAAAATGAATGAATGTATTTTTAGCAAATAGAATTGTGTTTTTTTTCAGAGAAGCAAATAGATGTGTGTTACTTCATCATTGGGAAGGTTGCATTACAAAATTCTTAAATTTTAGAAATTGTTTTTATTGAGGCATAAAAAGATTTTGTTGTTAGTTTAAAAAAATATTGAAATTTGTTTCTGAATATAAAAATTTGGTGTAATTAGGAATTTTGAATATTAAAATTACTTTAAAAAATATTTAAAATAATTTGTTTATTTTTTTCAGACATTTGTCTATATCATTTCTAGAGAGACACATTAAATTGTTTATTAGGAAACCATAATTCCTATATTTTATATTATTTTATAAAAACAATATTTTACAATAATAATGTGACACTATATACAAATTTACTTTTATCTCAGATTAGAACAATTTACTCAATTATTACCTCAAAACCAGATTAAAACAATTTACTCAATTATTACCTCTTACCTCAAAACCCCCTGTCTGTAATAGTGCTCACAAGAATATTTAGAAGGTGTCAATGTCATCTATTTTTGCAATAGAAACCTTTTCATATACATTTCATCTTTATCCTCTTGGGTGTCTCTATGCCTCAGTGTTGCAGTCTTTTGCACATATGTTACCGCCTCTAGAACATAATTGAATAGTTGTTCTTCTTCAAATAATTTTGAACCTGTGCAAGGAGGCGCATATTTAGAGAGTCGAAGTCTCTTCTCTCTTTTCGCAATACAAGCTATATTGGGTATATCTATTCCTTTGTGCTAAGTCCTCCTCTTGGGCATCTCTATCCGTTACCTCGCCGTCTCTCGTACATCTCGGCCACCCTTCAAACTTGACCTTCCAAAGGCTTTTCGCTTATGCTTCTCCTTCATCTTGAATGCCGTCATTTTTCTTATATGAATGCCGTCAACTCCCATTCCTTTGGCGTATACCCTACACTGGTCACGGTGTAATGAGTTAAGCTTTTCATTTTGTTACCGTATTTAAATTTATATTTAATTTGTAAAGTTGTGTTTGTTGGGCTAAAAGTCTGATTTCTGAGTTAAGACCTAAGACGCAGAGGTATAGGTATTTGGGAGGAGTTTCAAGGTTTTTTTTTTTTTTTTTTAATTTTGTTTATCTTGAATAAGTTGATGAGTCAGCTCGCATTTATAAATAGCAGTTAGTGTGACTTGTTTCTATTTTGGGTTTAACAACTAAGTTATCACAGGTTTTCTCACCTGCAAAAAGAAATAGGTCTAGAGTAACTGATTTTGGTTAGCTAAGAGTTTATGTTCTTTGGATGTAAGGAAACATGTTAAAATTTGGAGGCATTTAACAAGAGTGAAATAATTAATTCCTCTTTAAATAACAATGATGACTCAACCTAAATTAACATACAACTGTCCCATCACCTATTTAACAACTAAATTATCATAAACTCTCCCGGGATTAGGAAAAAACATATGAACGGCCCGCCCGTAATTCAAGGGTACCCCCACAAGCAGTGGACCACATTATTTCGTTTGCGTCGGGCCATACGTTTTCAGGCCATCCACCACATGAAATCTTGTAGGCCAACCGTCCAGCAGATCACCGCCATCTAGTTTTTCCATAAGGTTACACCATTAGATAAGTCAAACGGGCAATAGAAGCGCACCATAACCACTAACCGACCCCTCAGGCTTGCTGTCCGATTTAATGAAGCTTGGGAAAAATATCTGATGCCACTTATTTACTGGAATTTGTCTTCCCGAAGGTTCTGCAAAATTCAGAATTGAAACAGACATTTTATCGATATTCGATTTTGGTAGAAGGCTGGAGTTAAGCTTGCCGCCTCCAAACTGCCATACTATTCCATTCTCTAGGCGACCTTCCCATACGATATTCCTCCGTCGTGCGTTGACTTTGCCATCTTTTATTACATCTCTGTTTCTTTTAGATTGCATCGATTTTACTGTTCTTTACCTCCAACGTCTATTTCTGTATTCTGGAATAACACGTTTATTTCTGTATTCTGGAATAACACGTTTATTTCTCTATTATGGAATAATAATTCAATTTCTTTAATTCAGTTATCAATATTTTAACCTACACAAAGAATTGAGATGAGTAATACTTCGAATTGAATAAGTAAGACTTAGAATTGAAATGTGTGCACAACTAAGTATTTTTTAAAATTTATATATATATATATATATATATATATATATATATATATATATATAAAAGAAGTATTATTCTTATTTGTATGTTTTTTATTTTTATTTATTTTTATGATGTTAGATATCATTTTGGGATTCAACTATGTTAGGTAAGTCATTTATCTATGATCATTCTTGAGAGGTAGTCATAATTAATTAATTTCTGATGATTTTTGAATAGTTCACTTAGCACTCATTGCATCAAGTGATACTCAAAAATGAAATGTTAGATGTATTAATACTTATGTATATTCATAAAATAGATTCTTAATTTTTTTTAATTCATATAATTGTATCAATATTAGCATGTTCATATAAATGAAATTCTTTTTAAATATTATTAAACATTAACTCATAACACTATTATAACACTTAATCAGTGATATATTTCATTTTGTTAAAATTAAAATGATTATAAAAACTAATTAAGTTATCATTTTATTATTATTATTATTATTATAAAACAAAATTAATATAGAAGTTAAACATGCATATGTTTTAATCAACATGAATCAGATTATTAATTATGGAGATTTATCCTTACTTTACAATAGAAATTTCTTATCAATACTATATTTCAAAATACCATAAACACTTGTTCGTATGACATTTTTTTAATTCATTAATTTAATTAAAATAGGAAAAATATATAATTGTTTTAGAGATAAATATCACTCTTCTAATTAAGTGGTTAATTAAGTGGTTAATATTAGAATAGAATTACTCATTTTTAAATATTACTATCAATATTCTAATATTTCTTCCATTATAAATGCGCGCCCTCTCCAAACTGTTCTTGTTCTTTAACGATGCCATATTCTTCCGTCTTCCTTTCCCCTCTCTCTGTATATATACCTTGTACCAGAAAAAGTCCGCTTATTGACTGCAGTCGAACTATCATCATCCTCTCGTCTTTGCAACACTGTTGTGATCTGAGTTTGAATCTCCGACCCGTCTCTCAATCATGACTGAGCTGCCACTAAGAAAACGCGGCAGTGAGCCCGAGCTTCTGGTGGATTCCACTGATGTCCTGGAGCCGAAACGCTTCCACGGAGAAAAAACAGAGCTGTTTCTTCAGCTACTGCAATTAGATCAATCCTTGGCACATGAGGATGAGGAAGAAGAATTCGCTCCCAGTGAGGAACTCGTAAAAGGAGTTGTGAGAAGCCTAGAGGAAGAGATTGTAGCGACATGTTCCACTTCATACCCTTCCTCCAACTCTGGGGATAATTCTGCGGGCTCCAATATTTATAGTGGTCATGAAGGTCAAAGCCGAGATTCAGACTGGGGTGTTGATCTGTGTTATCTCGTGGAGGATTCAGACGACGAGCTTGGCATTCCCCCAGTCCCCGATATGGGCATGAAAGAAGCATGTCCATCTTCGAAGGAAACGTCGGAGAGTTTGCGCGAGAACCCGGATCTTAAATATCTTTGTGAAAACTGGCACTTGGATAACGACTTTGAAGACTACCAGCAATTTGCATTGTATAATAATGACTGGGATGCTATTCAGCTTGACGATTATATGAACGGAAATGTTTTCGGCCAGGCTATGTTATTCGATGCACAATTTGCTGCCGCATGGAGACTGTAAACTGATGATGGCAAATTTGATTCCTTGAATTGTTTGGCAAATTATGCAACTCAAATACTTTAGCATTGCCTAAATTTGGTAATTTGACATTAGGACCTTTCAGATTATTCTAATAGGACCTTTCAGGTTATTCTAATAGGATAAGTCATCAGAAGTTTTTCCTCCAATTTAAAGACAAAATCTGTGGAGAGAAATTTATTCCTAAAATCTGATTTAGTTTTGTTACAGGTTGTGCAGGTTTTCTTTCCCATACCCATTTCAGTGATTTTATTCCAAGGAAACCAATGTCAGTTCTGGCCTTTAATTTATGGATCAACGGCTCTATTAAAGGCGGATAATTATTGAATAGCGCATAAGGTCAATAAACTTAAAATGGTGGAGAACAAACCTTTTCCCACTAGAATAAAGTTTCAGTTTCGAATTACGCATTTCCGCTTGCAGGCATCCATGACATGGGCGATGACCCCAACCTCTTTAGGTTAAATGGACACGAAAAGGAAAGCAACCAAATCTTGTCTTAATTTTTTAATAACCAAATTATTTTTAATGGTCTATGTGTTGGTTGCAAGGCAACTAAGGAATGCATTTACTGATACATTTACAGACATCTTAAAAAGGTTTCATTAATGGTTTCACCTTATGATAATGTGTTCGATTCTTTAAATTTTTTATATATATTTCCTTAATTTTATTTATGAATATATAAATTACATTTTACACATACATTGGAAGACGTATTCATATAAAATTCTATCACATGTATGATACTCCTCATATTAACAACTGTCCAAAAATATAAATATCATCGTATTATTTAATCAACATTTCATATAAGAAAGAAATTACATTCCAACCTGAGAGTGTTTTTTGTAATGTGTCTAAAAACTCTATATTAAAAAAAAAATGATTTGAAGTTGCTCTCGTAAATGTGGATATTTCTTCCATATAACTATGAAAATTTATAATCTTTTGCTTCTTTATTTTCGGCAATCAACCAGCTCTCATAAGACTTTTTAATACCCATGTTAGAGAGTTTGCATCCAATTGGGTTCCTGGAAGACATGTTCATTTTGGCACTTTTTAATACCCATGTTAGAGAGTTTGCATCCAATTGGGTTCCTGGAAGACATGTTCATTTTGGCCTCTTTCTGCATCCAGAGTATGAAAATTTATAATCTTTTGCTTCTTTATTTTCGGCAATCAACCAGCTCTCATAAGACTTTCTAATACCCATGTTAGAGAGTTTGCATCCAATTGGGTTCCTGGAAGACATGTTCATTTTGGCCTCTTTCTACATCCAGAGTCTCGGTGGTGCAACTCGGAAATTCGGTACTGAAACTCGTTCTTTTGCACCCAAAATCTTGATCCTACAACTCATCTTTACACCCAAAATCTTGATCCTACAACTCATCTTTACACCCAAAATCTTGATCCTACAACTCATCTTTACACCCAGTGTTAGTCCAACAACTCGTCTTTCTTTATGACCGATATGTTTTTCCTCAACAAAAACTTGTGCTTAGGATAATCTTTTCTTTTATTTTTTACTTGCTTCACACTTTTTTTTCCACTGGAAAAATCGTAATCTTTCATTATCTTTCTTTATAACTGAAAAATTACATGTAGTAGATGCCTTTCGCCATATGCTTTGTTGGCCCTTAGCCATCTCTGTGAGCCATAATAAAAAGTGGTGCTCAGTTTTGTCAAAAAGATGCATATATCATCCTTCACCACTTAGGGTGTTCAGTTTTTTATCTGATAAAATATAAACATAGTTGCAATTTACAATAATTAACATTCACCACGCAAGGTGATGTCCTTTCTCTAAGGTCTAGAGATAAAAACAAAATAACATATTATAATAAATATATACATATGTATAGTCTGTGCATGATCACCAAAAACCAACTCAAAAATTAGGGACTCTCTGCCCTATGATAAGTCTGATCATTATATGGCTCGTGATAGTATAGGTACTCATTTGTACCCCTTTGTTCCTGTATCATCCACTCTCCTCGAGGAAGTATCGTGGCCTCCTTGGAAAGCCCGTCAGCATTGCAGTTATGTTCCCTGTAAATGTGTTGTCAAGAAATAGAATTAAACTGAGCTTTGAACATATTCACTTCACTTCATCCAGAATATTACTGAGAGTGCATGCATGACAAACAGTAATATTATTGAACCAATTAACAATGATTTTTGAGTCTCCATAAATGTTAAGATCCATGCAATCATGACCAAGTGAGAAATGCAGCAGATGTCGAAGTGTGATAAGTTCTGTGAAGTTATTTATCCCATGTCCAAGCCCCATCTTAACCTTAAAGTAGTGCTGATCAGTAAGGTATAAAATGAAACCACCTCCACATCCTTGGTTCTGCATCACCGTAAAAGAAGGCCCAGGGAGTATTTTTATCTATGGGAGAAGGGGCATGTGGTCTCCTAGGCCGAGGTCTGGTGGGATCAGGCAGATCGTGGAAGGCAGATATAATCTGGGCTGAGATATGCGTCCATCTAGCTGCTCTGTAATAAAAAATAATCCTCTTTCAAGCCAGCCAGATGTGCCAGCATATAAGTAGAGGAAGGCATAGCTATTTTGTACCTCGATGCAAATTGCACCAATTTTCCCAAGCTCGGAAAATATTTTCACCCTCCCATTTTCTACACAGTTGAATCGAGGAGGAGACAATCTACCATAGATTGCTCTGAGTTTCACATTGAAGAAATAAGTGTTCTGTCGATTCAGAAGATTGTTTGCATAAGACACACCAGTGAGGGCCTTGGAATGAACGATGTGATAGTCATTCCCCTGTGGGGACCTTGTTTCTGAGAAAACACCAAAAGAACAGTCTTGTTCTCGGGGGAGAACCAAGCTTCCAGATGCTCTTCCACCACTCAGGTGTCTGCTTAGGATGTTCGTGCGATATGAGACTGAGATAGCTAGCCTTTGGGGTATATATTCCATTCTCTTCTAGGCACCAAACATGTTCATCAGGTGCCTCTTTAATCCTGATGTGAGATTCACTCAAAGCATTTATATAATCTTGCTACTCCCAATGCCATTCAGGAGGAATATCAAGCTGTTGGGCAGATTTCCATCCTTGAGAGAAAATGGTGGTGTTCGCCTCATCAGCTATGTGTGCAAAGACTGTTATATCTTGTAAATTGAGGTGTTGGATGAGATCTCTCAGTAGCTAGAATCTTCCTCCCCCCTCAGTCCATGGATCGTGTCCTATGCGAGCTTTTGAGCCATCATTTATTCTCCAAACTGGATTATTTTTTATGCTAGGCACGGAATGAAAAAGAGCTTTCCAAACTGATGATGTACCTGTTCTTGGCCAGCTAGGCATGCAAACCCAATCCATGATTGGGAGAGGCCAAATGTACTTGTAATAGGAGATAGAGGTCCATACATTTTGCCCTGTCAATAATATCCAACCCATTTTTGTAGCCAGGGCTTGTGCAAATAGAGCTAGGTCTTTTAGGCCCCAACCTCCTCATTTTTTGGGCAAAGCAATCTTGGGCCAACTGACCCAAGCAAAACTCTTTTTATCTTGTTGACCATTCCAAAGGTATCTAGTACATATTTGTTGAAGACGGGTAAGGATATTCTTGGGAATCCATGCTAAAGCCATCCAGAAAAGAGTAGTGGCCTCGAGAACAAATTTAATGAGCACCAATCTGCCTACTCTCGATAAGTATTTATGACACCAATTTGAGAGGTTGTCTTCCAACTTGGTAACCAACTAGACCCAGTTTGCTATTTTTTGACTGAGGAGCTTGATCCAAAATCCGAGGTATTTGAAACCATGATCACGGGGGAGGATACAATAAGGAAAGTGGTGTTGAGCAAACCGCGACTCATGGATGGAAGTAAGGGCTAATGTAATGGTGGATTTCCCTTGATTAGCCTGCATGCCAGTAGCCTTTGAGAAGAGGGAAAGGACATTTGAGAAGGTGATAGAGTCTCTAATGCTTCCATCAAGGAAAATGAGGACATCATCCAGAAAAAGGAGATGTGTAAGATAGAAAAAATCATTTATTTTGAGGCCACAGAGTCTGCCATCTCTTTTATCTTGTGCAAGTAATCTGCTGAGCCCATCCATGACTATTAGAAAGAGTAAGGGGGAGAGGCAGTGGCCTTGTCTAAGGCCACGCTTAGCATGAAAAAATGGGAGGCAGATCCGTTGATGAGGACACTGAAAGTTGGAGTGGAGATGCAAGCCATAATCCAAGTGATGAAAACATGGTGGAAGCCAAGGTGGATAAGAGGCATCTTGATGTAGAACCAACTAACTCGATCAAATGCTTTTTCCAGGTTGATCTTTAGGATGATTCCTTTTAGTCTTTTGGTCCGGATCAAATGAATGGCCTCCTGGGCCGTACCAATGGCTTCGTGAATCTGTCTATGCTCAAGGAAAGAAAAATATTCGGGGGCTATATGGCGAGAGAGGATGGGCCGGATATGGTTTGCAATGATTTTAGCAATGATCTTATACAGGAATTGCAAAGGGAGATGGGCCTAAAGTCAATGAAAGAGGAGGGGGAATCAGATTTTGGAATAAGGGCAATGAAGGTGGTATTGACAGTGTTGTATAAGGTGCCATAGTTTTTTCACTCTTCCACAACTTTTAACATATCATCCCCCAAGAGATCATAGAAAGCAAGATAAAATTCGATCGACCATCCACCTGGTCCATGACTTTTGTCTTTTTTGAACCATTTCAAAGTCCCTTCAAGCTCGCCAGGAGTAACAAGAGAGTTTAGCTCTTCTGCCTCATCATCATTTCCAAAATGAGGGAAATGACCAGCAACATTGATGATGTCAGTGAGATTAGACCCAGGTGGGGATTTAAAAAGTTGCTTGAAGTGAGAGGTGCCAAGGTGGGAAAGTTTATTGAAGGAGTTTGCTACTTGCCCATCAAGTAGGGGTAGGTTCCAAATGGTGTTAGAAACTTTTCTACCTTTAGCATAGTTCTGGGTATTATCATCTCCCGCTTGTAACCAGATAGCCCTACACTTGAGTCTCCATGATTCCTCTCTCTCCTTCAGTATCCTTTCCTTTTGATTTTCTAGCTCAATCAGGTGAACTTTTTCATTTGCAGATGTAAACCCTAGGTTGCGGTCATCTGACAGTGCACACAATTCTATCTCAATTTGAGTTAAGGTGAAGGCCTCCCTCTGATTTTTCTCTTTGGCCCAGGTAATGGAGAGGTGATTGAGCTGGGTCAGGTTATGACAGAAACCCTTTGCTAAAGATTCATGTCTCGCAATGGGATTAGCTTTCCAAAAATCCGAGACTAGATTGATGAATCCAGGGTCTTGTAGCCAAACATGATTAAATCTGAAGGGAAGTTTGGGTTTTGGATGGGGGCCAAGGATTTCAAGGTATATGGGAGAGTGATCCGAGATACCCCCAGAACCCACCCATTGTTTGAAGTGATGCAGCTGATTCATGAGGGGAACCTTTATCAAAAAATGATCTAACCTCCTGGCAAGAGCTGCTTCTTCCACCCTTCTGTTTCTCCAAGTGGGGAGTGGCTTATTCATGGGAACATCCGCAAAGTTATGCTGTTCCAAAAGGTTCGTCATGAAACCTGATAATGTGTCCACTTTAGCTTGATATCTCCATGATTCCCCAAAACCGATGGAGAAATTGAGATCACCCCCGAGAATTATGTGGTCTGAAGATACGATCGAGAGATGAGTAGATGTTGTCAAACATTCTCTCTCTGTTGACATGGATCATATATATTGATAACCTTAAGATTCATGCCAAGCTCTGCCGATAAGATAACCAATCCTATAAACATAGATCCTCCCTAGGATGCTAACACTTTGATTGTGCGAGGATTGTGCCCTATGGCTAAACCCCCCGATCGCCCCATAGAATCAATGGCATAAAATTTTCATCCAGGATTAAGGGAGGTTAGTGTTTTGGAGATACTTTCAGCCTCACCCAGGGATTCTTGTAGCATGATGATATCAATAGGATCGACTTCAAATAACTAGCGCACGACTAGTTTTTTGGAGGCACTAGCCATGCCTTTGTAATTAAATGAGAGCTTTTCATGGGGGAACCCTGCTCGGGTTGTTGAGTGCTCTAAGTACCCCTTCCAAAGTGGATTGTATACCAGAGGAAACCTCTGCCCCATCCCTTTGAATGGATTTTGAAAGATGAGATTTCCTCCCTCTGGATGAATGGATGACAGAACCAGGAAGGGTGAGATCCAATCCTGAAAGGAGAGTGGGATGACCATCAAGGTGTGAATGGGAGCGAAGGTTGTAATTATGGTATGGATCATCCCATCTGTGGATGGAGAGGATGAGATGGACGACTAGGGAGGTATGGATGGAGTAGTGGTGGCGATGGTGGGAGGTGTAAGTGCAAGAGAATAGTGAACTACAGAAGTATTGATGGTAGATGTATCAAGAGAAGAGCTGCAAGAGAATGAGAAAGGGTGACAGGACAGAGGAATACCAGAAATTTTTGTGGCCTCGACAGCTGCATGAGCTCTTGTTAAGGGAGGCAATGACGCTTTGCACTCTCCTGCTGCTGTCCTCAGAGTGCTTTTGTGAACAGATGCCTGGGGTGCCGATACAGGAGTGCAGGTCTGAGAAGTTGTAGCTGACCCCATTGGTGCAGGTGGTGCATCTGGAGGATCCTCTGTTTTTTTTATTAGTGGGCAATCCTTGAAGATGTGCCCCACTTTGTGACATATTCTGTAGCGAAATGGGACTCCTTCGTAGTCCATGATCTGCACCGGAGAGTATTCCCCCCATTAAAGAGTGATTTTCTCTTCCAACCTTCACGCGTGTCCAGGTGGACCAGAATGTGAGCTAGGGTTCGATTCTGGATTGAACGAAAGTCTTATCATGGTCCAGGTATGTGCCGAGGACATTTTCGATTCTGACGAAGACCTCCTCACACTAGTACTGCAGAGGGATTCTAGGAAAATGTACCCATAGAGATCCTGCACCAATCTGCTCCCACTCCAGGTCAAAAAGGGGGCTCCATCTCTTGAGGAGGACCAGAGCCATCTCAATATGGAAATACCTAGCAAGAACCAAGTCTATGTAATTTTATTTGGCGAAATGAAGAGTCAACCGGCCCCTAAGTAGTACCTGCACCTCTGGCAGATCTTTGAGCATGCTCCCCCAGATTTCTCACACCCACAGGGTTAGTCTATCCGCTGAGTATGCCCTGCCTCAGACGTGTCCAACCAACATAGTACTTGTCATATAAACAACGTCCCCAATAGTAGTACCTTCGCCAAATCGAATGGTGATGTCCCTTGTGGTTTCCTTCACACACTTAGTTTTCCGCTTCCCTGTTTGTGGTGTTGATGGGTGGTCCGTTAATGGGTCTGGTGAGATATCCCCTTCCTGAGGTAGTTGGGCAACTGATTTGACCTTTATCGTAGGCATTTCAAAACAGCCCGACAGAGAATTTGTTAAGATGAGAGGGTTTTGGCCGCAAGATGCTGGGGTTTCCTCAGGCTGTGCCAGAAACAGAGTTAAGCTCAACAGATGAAGGTGGATTATCAGAGGGTTCAGCTCGAAAGAGGGCGATGGCGGCGAAATTGTAGTGAGAATGTGTAGGGTTCTCGGGGATAAAGGAGGGCAATCAAGTGCAAGAGAATCACTGATAAGGACCCAAAGATGAGTGATGATGCACTGTGTCCATGGAAAGAGACCACTAGAGCAGTACACGATGAAACCGAATGGATGGAAGAGGTTAACCTGTGACCGGAAGATTAGGGTTAGGGTTACCAAAAATCACTTGGTCGGGAAAAGGGTCCTCGGAGTAATCAAGCTCCTCAATATCCATGACATCGCCCATGCTGGAAACAGGTAACCACTTACAAATGGTGACAACTGCAGAGGAAATGGAGGAACGAAACTGTCGGTCGTCTCGGTGCCTACAGTTGGAGAACGTCGATGCTGCACTAAAAAACTAGGGTTTTACCCTAACCCTCTGCTAAGCCTCCCAGTCACGCGCTCCATTTTCCTCAACACTCCCTCTTCTACTTGATTCACACTTGTAACATAGTTACCAACTGAATGATAACTTGACGAATTTTTTTAGAGGTAGTAATTTTTTTTGAAAAATATTGATTTAGAACATAAATTTTTTTAGCATATTTTTCATACTTTAGTTTTACTTATTTATTAAGTATACACATTTTTTTAAATGTTAGTGATTTTCATACCAATTTTGAAAAATGTGTATTCAACATCAAGCTCTTTTTTTGGGACGTTTATTTTTGGCACTTTATTTTTTTAAATGTTATTGGTTTTTATTTTGAAAAACATTAACATTTTTTTTAGGCATATTTTTTACACTTTCAAATTTTTTATGTATGCACTTTGTTTTTAAGGTTTTGTTATTTAACTGTTCTTTTTTTTTTTCATCCCGACATGAAATTTTTTTGTCTTAAGTATGCACTTTTTTTTAATGTTTTGTTGCTTAACCATTTTTCTCCTCTTCTTCTTTTTTCTTTGTGACATGTTTGTTTTTATAGTGTTTTTTATTTTTCCTTAAAATTTATTTTAATTAAATTATTTATTCTTTCACAAAATTTTTAAAAATAACGGAATTAATATTTTGAAATTAATTAATACTTCAATACAAATAAAATAACCCTTACCAAAAAGATAATAATTTTACATATTTGACAAAAATAAAAAATATAAATTTGCATATAGATTTTTGGACTTTTTCACTAAAAAATGACATATAAAATAAAATACTTTTATGAAAATAAAAATACACCAAACAATTTTGAGAAAATAACATTTTTGGTAATATTTTTGGAATTTTATATCTTGAAATCATAATATTAATAAAAAGAAATTCAAAAGTAATGATTGACATACAATTTTATCTAAAAATAAACAAAAAAAAATATTTAAATAGATACTTGAAAAAAGATAAAAAAAGAAAAAACATGAAATATATATATATATATATAATCAAAATTTATTGAAAAAATATTAGAATAAGAAAATTAAAAAAATAAATATAAAATGTTTTATATATATATGAAACGTCAATCAACCTCACGTTTGCTAACCAAAATTACCTTTTGTATTAACGAGTGCTAAGAAGCGAATGAATATTGCAAGGATTAGAACTAATTCTCGTGAGCTCCCGAGTGAAACCGGTCTTTGGTCTATTCCCAAGATACCTTGGGACGAAATAATATGCCTCCTTTATGATACTAAGAGAGTCGAAGATGAAAGAAACTTTATCTTCGATTGTCCAACCTTATTCACATCCATTCTCATTCCCATAATATTTGCCCCACTACAAACCTCCTTGACTTGTTCAGTTAGTAAAATTACAGTGACATTAGAATGCTTCTTTCCCTCATTTTTTATCGCAAAAATAAAATCTTAAATAATCTCAATTAACCACTTCTTTCTTAAAGTCTAATAGACCATATTGGTCTTAGTGAACATTCATCATCATCATCATATATATTAAAAATAAAAATAAAAATATAATTTTAAATATTTTAAAAAATGAATAATGCCATCTTTGCCTAGTGGCCAAGTGGCCGTGGGTGAGGGAGGGGCTGTGAGGAGGGGTACGTCGATATAGGGACTCACCCTGCCAGCTCGGCCCAGGTGCGAAGGGTCCATGATTTAGGGCAGTCAAGGTTGCACCAGTTCCCACAAGGGGCTGTGAGGGGGGCGATATTGAATTTTTTTTTTTAATATTTAAAATTTCTATTTAATTTTTTTCATATTTTAAATGTTTTTTTTTTAATATATATGTTTTTTGTTTTTTTGTTATTTTGTATTTTGTTGGTTATATTTTTTTTCTTGTTTTTTCATGTTTGAATTTTCATTGTTTTATGAGCCTTTTTTTGTTTTTTTCTTTATTCTTTATTATTTTTTTGTATATTTTTTTGTTTATTATAATTTTTTTATTTTAAATTAATTTCCTTTTATTTCATTTTTTAGTTATTAATATTATTTTCCATTTTTTTTCTTTTTGTTATGATTTAATTAATTACTTAATTAATTTTTATTTTTATTTTTAATTTTATTGATGTTTTATTGTAGGGATTGTCTTGATGTTCAACTAGCAACCCCACCCCAATACATGTCTATTTGATAGTTGATTTTTCAGTTTTCGTTATAATGAATCAAGTTCACCTCCACTGTATATTAATTTGAGGTTGATTTTTTAAGTTTCAATTGCAAATGGTCAAGCATGCCCCCACTATGTGTCAATTTGATGGATGATTTTTATGTTTTCGTTGAAATGTGCCCAATTATCTTAGGCTAATATTTGAAAAGAACTATATTTTTATCATTTGGTATAATGAATTTTTGATTTAGGTATTTACTTTTAAGGTTTATTTTAGTAATTATATGTGATCTAGAAATATGTTGAAAATCTAAGATTTGTTAGCCATGATATTTGTTTTTTATTCCATGGCTAAAAAGTGTTGAAATGTTAAGATTTTTGGATTTGTTATATTTTATCTTTAATGCCATGGTTGAAAATTGTTGGAAATTATAGGTTATTTGGAGTTATGATATTTTATCTTCAACATATTGTCGAATGCTATTGGAATTTTAATGATTTTTGGAGTAATGGTATTTTATTTTTAATACCATTGCTAAAAGATGTTGGAATTTTAGCCAAAAAAAAATATTGATGTCAACATCAACACTTTTTATCTTTTCATGTTTTTTGAGCAAAGAAATTGGCTTTTACTGCCATTTCTGGCTAGACTTCTTGTTTTTGGGTCATAGTTCCTACAGGATTGGTAACTTTGTTTTGTCCTTGAGATAATGCAAACTCTTCCTCAGAAGTGATTCGATATGTATTCTTGATTAGGAGGTCGAATGGTACACATATAGTGATCATTTTAGCTGAATGGTCGGCTCTTCAATGGGGCGGACTTGACTAGGAGGAGGGTGGACTTGAAAATTATTTTTCTCCTTTAAAAGGACATGAAGAACATGCCTTATAATTTATATTTTGATAATTACATGCAGAACATGATTTACAAATACATCAGTGACTAACATCTTAATAATGAAGAACGACCATAGCTACAAAATTCAACACTCCCTCTTAGCTAGGGAGGTATTCATAATGTCTATCTAGGTGAATTAAAGTTGAAAAAATTATCTAAGAAAAGTTTATAGAAAATCCAGTTACCATAATCCGGTCGACAATTGTCACACATTATAAATCAACCTTAATTTGTTCAGTAATAGTGACACATGGTAAATCAATAGCATCAACAGGCTACCATAATTTGGTCAACAACTGTGACTCATGGTAAACCAAAAACTTCAACAAGTTACCATAATTATGTTCGGTACCTCTGACCTATGGTGTATCCTCAACGTAATCGTGTTCGGTACTTTAGACATATGGTACATCATTTAGCATCAACTAATCACCATAATTCAGGTTTATCTAACACATGGTATACATACAAATCTTTTTCACCATCATTCAGGTCAATATTTTCTACACAGTGAATCTCCATAATCCATACTTTATCTGAGTAATTCAGAGCCTGATGCTAAATGAGACTGATGCTCTAGGACCATTCTTCCAAATTTTGGTCAACATACTTAACAAAGGAAGAATGACTATCCTCTATTGAATCATTCTCCCTAATTCAATTCAATATAGTTGACACAGGGAGAATGTCAGTCCATGATGTTATCTCATCGACACTCCCTCTCAATAAGGCAGACACACTCAGCCACTTCAAGATTGTCCTTGAAGTATACAGGCTTCATCCTAGGACAAAGCCTTTGTTTGCAATATTCTCGACTATAGAGTAATATTGGAGCCATACTACTTCCTTCTATACCATGTCATGTTGCTATATCTCACTGTCATTCGACCTGTCATCATGACCATAACTTGTACCTGATTAACAAAATATTACTAGTAGCCTCTAAAGCCATATTGCTTCTCATGTTTCCAATCCAGCTGCAATATACTAAGCCTTTGCAATACTTGAATTCAACATATTTATGCTTCCTTCTCATTAATTATAACAGACCCCAAACTAAAGAAGTACCTTGATAAGCTCTTTCTTTATTCAGTTCTCTCTTCCTAATTTTAATCTAAAATTTTACTTCACTATTTGATACATATCTCAAGCCATAACTAGTCATTCCATGACCAAATGTATCTTTTTAGTACTCCTACACATGTTGATCAACATGCCTTAGCTCAACCATAGACTAATATGCTTCCTTCATTGAATCCAACAACACTAATACTTTCATGTCATCCTTACTAGGTGACACTTATTTTGATAGACCATTATCTCAAACTAAAAGGTCAACTCCCTCTAAGGTTCAAACAATGTCATCTGATTGTTCCTTCTGTTACAAAAGCAATTCATTTTTCCACAACTACTCCCTCTGACACACGAGTCCTTCTGCTTCCATCAAAGATAAATCAAATATGATTAATCAAGCTCAATGTGCCTTCTTTTGATTGTACAAAGTCTTATTTAATCATGAGACTTCTTCTCATGTTCCTCAAATTCCAAGGTAACTTTACGTATGCTTCTACTTCTTCAATTACTCCATTGAATGATCTCTAAATCCACTTTCGAGTGTAATTTAAATAACTCTAACATAATTGTACCAGAAAACTGAAGTGAATGCCTTGTCATGATTCTCTCCCTCTTTTTCGGAGAACCTTCTATTCTCAACTCCCACTTTGTAGTTGCCTATACTATTAATTGATGCATATCTTGCAGATCTATTTGGAAGCCATCATTGACTTGTCTTTAGCACAATTTAAAGTATATTACAAACTTACTAATATGTCTACTCCTTCTTATCTTGGATGTCATCTAGTACAATATTTCTCAACATAAATCATGATTATGGAAAAAGTATTATGTTCTTCCATTACTTCCATTTGCCTTCGAGAGCTTAGGAAACTTTTACTATACACTTGTAATCCTCACTAAGAGGTCATGGATGAATAATTACAATAGAGAAAATGATACAAATACAATAGACTAACTAATAGTGAAAAAACAAATCAAAGAAGAGACATATCAAATAATTATCTTTTCAGGATTATAGGAAATGTGAGCTCCCTCTTAATCTTAGCCTCTTTGCACCCATCATGCATCTTTAACATCCTTTCCTTCATCATCAGCATAATGTCATTCCTTCATAGCATGATCTAAGGTTTCATCCGTTTAGTGCTAACGTCGAGATAGGTTTTTATCTCCAAACCCTATAGCTTTATTATCCTTCCAGATTAATCTAGGGTTTACAGACCCTAATTTTTTAATATTTATTTTACACCTTTTTCAAGGTCCACCAGACTTTGAAAATTCTATTTTCGAAATGTCCAAGTAACATATATAGAGTCTTCATGTTCAGAATTAGAGATGTTTCATCTTTATGTTAGTCAAAGCTCTTCCAATAAGTTACCTTCATCAAGAGAGGTAATACGAAAAACCTTCTTGATCTAGACAGAGCAATCTCCTAGTTCAAAAATGTTTCCAAAACCCTAATGGCATATGTACTCAAGCTTCATAAATAAATTTTCTAATCATAAAAATTACGAGGTCGTTAGTCTTTTAGTATTAATATCTTTTAATAACAACTTTAAATCAAACCTATTGAATCCAAGTGTACCCTTTTACTACAACACACCTCTGACTATCAAACAATAGTATATTCATCAAACTCCAACATACTACAACAACATCTGCATATTTATAATTTGGACATACACGATTTTTCAATATATCAACGTATTCAAGACATTGTCCATTTGTACTTTTGAACCATCTTTTCCTTGTATCTAATATATCAACAAACAGATTCATACTTCATTGAACTATGAAATTGTCATGGTTCCAGAAACCATATTAGTTTGTAACTTCTTCTCTTTATTCAACATGAGCATCTATGTATGTAGCATACTTGGTGTAATAAAATTATATATTACAGAGTAATGGTACAAAGAAAATATTGCAGAAACACAAACATGGAAAACACATAAAACAAGAGACACACAAATATACATGGTTCCCCTAGTTTGCATTATGTCCACGGAGAAATAAACAGTCCTTATTTTTATATTATCCACCAAAATGAAGAGATACAACCTACAACACAGCTGTTGTAATTTCCTCTTCACTCTCACATAACATCCTCTCTTTGTCACTCATAATACATATACACAACCACAATACAATTCCCTCATATAAATCGAGGGTTTCCTTCTAGGACAAAAAACCCTAAGTTAACATAAATTCAACCGTTAGATCATCTGCCTAATGAACGATGAAGATCGACTACGAAATTACAATATTTTAAAGGTCTTGATGGTGATTAAACAGGTGGAATTTCCACCCAATTAGGAATTGTGGTCCAATGTGGTAATACCTCTGAATAAAGAAGATAATAAAACTCCACACCCAAAAATCTCCTACTTTGAGACTGATTATAGAAACTCCATCATTGCTTCATTCGCTGGACAATGTTTCCACTTTGGACTTGGTTATTTCTCATCTTCATCATCATACTTGAAGACCAATTGAAATGATTAGAATCTCAATTTCTCCTTGGTTACAACTTTTGTTAACATATTTGTAGGATTATGGCTAGTGTGTATCGTTTCTAGCTTTAATTGTCTATCTTCCAACACTAACTGTATGAAATGGTACTTGAGTTGTATGTGTTTAGTCTTGGAATGAAATGTTGAGTTATTTGCAAGATGAGTGGCACTTTGGTTGTCACTGTATAACCTACCCATCTCCTACTTCTTACCCAATTCATCCATAAACCTTTGCAACCAAATAATGTCTTTACTAGCCTCTATAGTAGCAACATACTCCTCTTTGTTGTTGAATGTGAAACAATACTTTGCATTTATGAAACCCAACTGAAAACTATTCAACCTATAGTAAACACATACCTTGTGGTGTTCCTCTTGTTATTTCTATCACCTACCGTATTTGCATCAACATATCCCTGTAGAGCAGTGTTTGAACCACCAAAGCATAATGTTTTATTTGTGGTACCTCTCAAACACTTGAGAATCCACTTAACTTCCATCCAATGTTTTTTTCCAAGATTTTTCATTTACCTGCTTACAACTCCCACTACATTTACAATATCACGTATTGTGCAAACCATTGCATACATTAAACTTCCAACTGCTAATGCATATGGAAATTTAGAAATATAATCCATCTCTTCCTGAGTCTTAGGGCACATCTCCTTACTTAGTTTGAAATTGCTAGCCAAAGGTGTACTAACTAGTTTTTCTTTCTACATATTAAATCTTTCCAACACATTTTGTATGTACTCACTCTAAGACAATGTTAATTTGAGATTTTTCCTGTCTCTAGTTATTCTCATTCCAAGGATTTGTTTTACAACACCCAAATCCTTCATTGCAAATGAATTTTCCAATTTTCCTTTGAGCACATTTAGTTCCTGCATGTTATACCCTGCAACAAGCATGTCATCTACATGTAATAACAATATAATATAATTTCCATCATTTTTCCTTTTGAGATAAACACAATGATCAGAGTGACATCTAGTATAACCTTTTTTTCATACATAAACTGGTCAAATTTTAAATACCACTACCTTAGAGCCTATTTTAATTCATACAAGATTTTATTCAACTTGCACACTAGTTTCTCCTTCCCTTTGACCTCATATCCTTACGAATTCTGCATATAGATCTCTTCCTCCAAATCTCCATGCAGAAAGGATGTCTTTACATTTAACTCCTCAAAATGAAAATCTTCTGCTGCTACTAGAATTAAAATAGTTTTCACTGAATTCATTTTACCAATTGGAGAAAATATTTCATCAAAGTCTATACATTTCTTCTGTGCAAACCCATTCACCACAGGTCTAGCTTTATACCCTTTTCTACCTGCATCTTATTCCTTCAACTTGTAAACCCATTTATTCTGGAATTTTGTTTTACCTGTAGGAAACCTAACTAATTCCCAAGTCTGGTTATGTACCAAGGAGTCCATCTCTTCTTTCATGGATAGCTCCCACTTCTTCCTGGTTTCTACCTGCATTTCTTCTTCATAACATTCTGGTTCACTAGAATCAATCAACAATACATAATATAATGAAGCAGAGTATCATTCAAGGGGTCCACTTATCCTGGTAGATCTTCTAACACCACTTTCAGGTGTTTGAGGTGCATGTTGTTGTTGTTTTTGTTTTTGTGGTTATTGATCACTATGATTATTAGGCACCTTTACTTTTTCTGTGATCTCATCAAGCACTGCATATTCTCTATTTTCTTTTTCCTATTTATTTTCTTGCATCTGATCCTTATACAATACCTTTTCATTGAATATGACATCTCTACTCCAAATGATTTTGTGATTTTCATAATCATATAAGTGATAAACAAACTCATTAACACCATATCCAATAAAGGTATATTTCTTTTATTTTTGCTCAAGCTTTGTTATGTTTTCTCTATTAATGTGGATAAAGGCTTCACAACCGAAAGTCTTTAAAAATGAGTAGTTTACAATTTTTCCTGTTCATGCCTCCTCTAGAATACCATAATCCAGGAAACTTGAAGGCCCTCTATTTATTAGATAAACAATAGTATAGACAAAATCTGCCCAAAATTATAAAGGCAATCATGCATGCAATCTCATGCCTTGCATGCTCCATGATACATATCTTTCTGATACAAATAATCTTCCATCTCCATCTTCCACAACTAGTAGTTTTGGAAGTTAAATTTCTCGACCCTAAACCTACCATCTCCTACCATTTCTCCCACTCGAACCATGAACCCTTCTCTCCAGCGAGAACCCTTCAATCGTACAAGTTTATTAGCCAAATAGACCTTCAACTCTCACACGAGTTGTTAGAAAATTATATATTTCAGAGAAATGGTACACATAAAATATTGTAGAAACACAAAAACATACAATGCATAAAACTAGAGAGATACAGATATACGTGGTTCACCTAGTTTTGGAAACATCCACAGAGAAACAGTGAGTCCTTCCTTTAATATTGTCATTAAAAATGAATCGATACAACCTACAATAGATCCACTGTAATTTCCTCTTCACTCTCACACAATCTCCTCTCTCTTTCTTTCATAGAATACACATACACAGTCATAATACAATTCCCTCATATAAACTGAGGGTTGCCTTCTAGGGAAAAAACCCTAAATTAACATAACTTCTACCGTCATATTATCTGCCTAATTGAACAACCCTTATTGACTACAAAAT
Organism: Pinus tabuliformis; assembly: GCA_031772625.1. Taxonomy (NCBI): domain Eukaryota; kingdom Viridiplantae; phylum Streptophyta; class Pinopsida; order Pinales; family Pinaceae; genus Pinus; species Pinus tabuliformis. Next base: position 612,508,464 of record CM062813.1, read on the forward strand.
CACAATATTTTAAAGACAGTGATGGCGATTAAATGGGTAGCGTCATCTCCCTATTAGGAACTGGGGTCCAACACGACGATACCTCTGAATAAAGAAGATAATAAGGCTCCACACCCAACATTTGGGAATAGGATTGCGTATTAGATTTTGTGACACATGAATAAAGATTCGTATAATAAGAATTATCCTTAGAATTCCGATGTCAATTGGTATGCAACATGCCTGTAAACTAAGATATTTCAAATTTTTAAAAAATGGATTGTGTCCTTCAAAACATAGGGCTTATAAGTTCTTCTGAAATAGAGGTTCTTGACCTCTTTAAGAATTCCCTTGATAGTTTCTTCAAACCTTTTATCACAACTTTGATGCAAGACCATATATTCCAAGCCTCAAACTTCAGACTTTGGCATACTTTTGGTGGCCTTTTTCCAAAACCTCACATTCATTTTGAACAACGTATCACTGCTTTGCATGAAATAATTGTGCTTTCCTTGGAACCAATACAAGATATGTTTTTCATGGAAACAAATCTTTATATTACCCATAACAAATATTCAATATATAATTATTCTTTACATGAAAACATGGTTAACTAGACTCACAGGTCATTTATAACATTTCAAAGGAATATAATCAAACCAAGTTATGGGGTTCCATTTGCAGAACCCACAATTTGATCTCCAATCATCCTTTGAATAATCCTTACATGTAACAACATATGGAACAAATTTATTTCTTTTACTCATATGGAGTTTTAATTCAAGAATTGAACCACAAATTTTATTCCCTTTTTTTATTTACATCTATGACTTCCTAGTCCTCATACTCATTTTTGGAAATCATTGTAATCCCTAGTGTTGAGCCTCAACCTTGCACTCACTTAGCTATCTCCCCAACAACCTTTTCCCATTCACTTCTTCCTTTTTCTATCTTTTCCTCCATTAACTTGTTCAAATTATTGCATTACATGTCTTTTTATCATGGTTTGTTAACTATGCTAATGTTTGACTGTTTGATTAGAATTTTGGAACATATACAACAATTCCGCAGCTGTTCAGCAATTCCGCAGCTGTTCAGCAATTCCGCAGCTATTCAGAGATTCCGCAGCCTTTTTGTTGTTTGATATACTCCACGTGTCTTCTCAAGGAATGGGCCACATGGGCATGTTGGGATGGATGAACACATGGATCGTATGCTATTGGTTGAGCCAAACCAGTCACGTATGCCCTTGGTCAACGCAAGTGTTCCCTCGGTCAAACGGTCAAGTTCTAAACGGTGGCACGGGAGCCGTGAGCAGCTGAGACACGGAACCGTAGCTGGCACTTCCTCCACGCCACGAAGACAGCAAAAGACAGGATCCAAACATAGATTTACTTCCCATGATGACCGTTTCCTCCAAATGTGCACGGAGTTGCCTGCGTGTTGCTGCATAAGTTAATTAGTTAAGACTGCGTGTTGCTGCGTAGTTAATTAGTTAGGCTGTACTTGCTTAGTTCACGCAGAGGGTAGTTTGCCTCTGTGCTTATAAATAAAGCGTGTGCCAACGCTTATAGATTAGCTTTTTGAATATTGTAAGTGCTGCGCTTATTTTGTTATAAAAACTCTGTTTTAGAAGGCTGTTCCTACAACACTTTTTCACTGTACTTTGACATGCTGGTTTTATAAAAGAAGATTGTTTCTGTTCACCTTTTCGTAGCTGATCTTTAGCTGGTTGCGTGGATGGAGGGCCCCCATCTATGACAGCCTGTGTAAATAGTGTTTGATTTCATTTTCCTGCCTTCAACAATTTTTATTTCTTTCATCATGTATAATAGTGTACCGTTTGATTTCATGTCATTTCATTTCCAGCATTTATTTTAAACTGATCAGTATTGTTTTCTGCAGGTTTTAACCCGGGATTGTTTGTCTTTGTGTATTTGCTTTATCTCTGATGGTATTTTCAGTTGTCATATTCATAGTTGCTGCCTTTACTCTGTTTTTCTAGCTTAATTTCTAGTTTAGTTTCTCAAGCTGTATGCTAACACATTGATGGTCTCCTTATCATAAGTTGTTCATCTTTAAGAGATCAGAATACTAATAAATTACAGCTTGCTTTGAGTAGCTTTTGGCTTATATCACTAACTCTTTCTTCACTTGTTACACATAACAATGTATGTTGGAAGCAGAATGCTGGAGAAAGGCACAGTGGTGTTATAATTTTTCATTTAGAGCTTTATCACTTTTTAGAATTATCTCTAACTACTTCCTAATCGTGTTTTACATAGTACTATATGTTGGAAGCAGAGAGTTAGGAAGAGATGAACATTATCATTGGTTTTTAAAGTGGTTTTCTTACCTTTTTATTTGCAGCAACATGAGTAGTGACTAGTGCCATTAGAAAGTGGTTCTTTGCTTTCAGTTCATTTCAAGATATTTATTTCAAGCTCTTTCTTTGCAAAGTTTAGAAGGTAGTTAGAAACCACCAGCAACACACACTCACTCATTTAGAAATCACCTTACAAACACTATCACTCATCTGTTTATAAAATCATCACTCCATCTTAGGAAGTTAAATTGACCACAAACAACACCCCCAAACGACAAAAAAATCTAAGAGGTTGCTTAAGTACATATAGTACACCTTCACTTCATCAGCTTACGAGCTCCTGGTTGACAATTTATGATAGCAATTTAGACAACACTAAATTGACTAAACACCTAGACAAAGATATTTTCAACCTTCTTTTGACTCCTTCCTAAGACTCCTTTGTCTTAGTTACTGAGGCTTAATATACTCATAATTACATCAACATATTTCATCACAAGTTCAAGCTCAGGAATTAGTCAAATATGTGATTTGATTATACATCAAAAAGGAAACTAAAGTAAATTAATTTGCCCATTTTGGATGATCTAAGGTCATTTATGAGATCCCTTGACCTTTTATCATTAATCCTGAGATTTTGGTCTTCTTGCAACAAGAACGAGGTAAGCTTAGCCTTTTAAAGAACTTGTGTGATAATGCTTTGTCAACTTACTGAGGTTCTCAAACCTCTGTAGCTTTCTGAGGTAAGTTCAACTTGAGGTTTTGAGCTTCGACCTTATGCAATATGCTTTGAGGCCTTCTCGGCCCACTAAAATGAAATGATGTTTATTTCACTAAGACTTTTATCTTCTCCCAAGTGTGTTTTTCCATGCTAGCAGGATTGAGCGTGGATCACAATCCTTTCTTATATGAATAATAGTGAAATATGAAACTTTGGCCTACCTTTAGTAAGAAATTCATATAATTTCAGACTTCTACATAATCTCGACTAGGTTCATGGACACGTCTCTAGAATATACTTTGTTGAATCAGATTTTATTATTGACTTTGACACAAAAGAGTAAAAAAGAGTAAATAAGGTAGATCTTGACTTTCTTTGTGATGTTCGTCTTGACTTCTAAGGCTAGATAGCTTATACCATAATTTCTCTTCTTCTTCTTCAAGGCTAATATTATACCATGGTTCCAGTACCATGTTTATTTTTCATAGGTTTTCTACTAGTGATTGCTTCTAATGCTATTCATTTTAAATTATTTCATACTTTCACTAATCATTAAGAAATTACACAAAATATCTTCAACAATAGACAACAGAATCATAAAGAGACAACGAAAACAAGAAACCAAACCTTTACACCGAGAAAACCCACATGCAGTAAAAACCCAACAACCTTTTCCTTAGAAAAGTCCTTTAGCTCAACAAGAGACAAACCTAGATCATCTAGTCAACCATATGGTCCAACTTGGTACTCTGTTTCCTTGTCAAGTCAACCATATGCTCCAAGAAATTTGGTTTGGTATGCCTGCTAGAGTCGAATTTTGGCCTCCTTCTGCATTTATAGTCTCAGTCCCACAACTTAGAAGTTTGGTCCTCCACCTTGTGCTTTTGCACCCAAAATCATGATCCTGCAACATGTCCTTGCACCCAAAGTCTCGGTCCTGTAACTCATCCTTCTTTATCAGAGATATGTTCTTCTTCCTCAAAATAAGTTATGCCACAGTTAATCTTATTTTTTTTTTGGCTTGACGTCAGACTTGTCCTTTACATAATGAAAACTTTACCTCATACGTGATCTAAATTATATCCTTGATGAGGGGGTCGAATGGAACATATATTTGATCATGTTAGCCAAATGAGTTCCCCTTCACTAGGGTCGTCTTGATGAGGAGAAGGGCCAACTTGGATTCTTTGGAGATAAAAACATAATTTTTTAAAATTCAGTTTTTTCTCTTTTAAAACGACATGAAGAACATGGCTTAGAATATATCTTTTGACAATATCATGAAGAAACTGCCCTTACAAATACATGAATAACTAGGATATTAATTATGAAGATCGACCACAACTACAAAATTCAACAAAATTTCCTCCATAAGTGGTAATAATCGTTGGTTGTGACATCTATGAATTACTTTAACCCAATTGATAATTGGCATGAAGTCTCCAAAGACTTATAGTGTCTTACATCCTTTTTCTTTGGCAAATAAGAGAAGGAGTTTTAAAGCCATGAGATCTGTATAGTTGTTTGTATCTGCACCAATACCCATCTCTATGGTAAAGAAGTGATTTTCACGAAAGTAGAGTTTAGGTCCTCCACCACAAGATCACCCATCATCTTGAGAAGCTCCATCAAAGAAATCCCATAGTCTAGAATTGTCCACCTCCTCTGGTAAAAAATCTCTAGTGTTTGGGGGTCAGTCTTTCTGGGGAAGGCTACATAAAGTAGCAGGGATTTTCGTCGTCATTCTATTTGGAGAAGAAAGGGCATGATATAATATGTTCTTATTTCTTGCTAGAAAAATTCCCTAACATTTGATCAAAGGGATTGTTATGAATTTTTTAAGTGCTCGATCATCAAACCAATATTTTTAGGCATCCAAAAAATTGTTACTAGTTCATTCTTTCCCAATATTAAGGTTTGAATGGAAAAGGGAAAAAATGTATTTTGTGAAGGGACAATTAATGAGGAAGTTCTAAATAGATTATGCCCCAGCCTTGTAGATGGCACACCAACTTGGTCCTTCCAAATGTCATTTTTATAAATTTTCCCAAGCAGGAACCTTGTTTTCAAGTAGACACCACATGAATAAGCATGATTTTACTAGGCATTTTAATTTCCATGAGTGTTTCTTATATTGGTGACCTCACATTCCCTAAACTTAGACTTCAAAGGACATGGGATCTGTTTGTTTATAAATAGATGAATGCATATGTCTTAACGTGGAGAGCTTGATTTGTATTTTTACAAAATGTGTTTCTACAATTTTGTAAAGAGATATGGTTAAATATTCTTCAATTTCATTTCTTTTAAATGCCATTTTATTTTCTACCTACTACGGATTTATAAATTCAAGAAAATCTTGAATAATATGGTGAAAATAAAATTAACATATTACGATTGACCCTATATTGAATTCAGGGCAACTCTCTAGAAATCTTTCACTTAATATTGACTTACTAGAGTGTGGTATACTTTTAAATAAAGCACGCTAATAAAATATTAAAAAATTGACGACGATTTCATTTAACAAAATTTATTAATAAATTTTTAATCATTTTAAAGGTGTTGTTAGTAGAAAAACAAAGATATGCACACAAAGGATATTTATGGTGCTTGTGAGATCCAACTCATTCCAAAACAAGGAGATTGGTTGTTGAGAAATTATCTCAACAACTCAACCAATTAACACCAAATTTACCTGCTATAATATGCATTATTTCCTAATTCCTCCTTTAACGCTTACATTATTACATAAATAAAAAATTACAAAATAGAGAACACATAGTACAAAAATATAATTGGTCTCTATCTCATTGGTCTTCATCGACATTCACATCCACTTTAGAATCTCGCAAACACTACTCTTTCTTCATCATCACTTCTTTGAGTTGTTACTTGAACTCCATTTAAAACATGCTTGCTTCTCACAATAATTAATGAACTTTGCAAGATCAATAATATAGACAACTTAGCTTGTTGGGGCTCCTGCAGTAAGAGTTATCAAGTAACGAACCACTCTATGGACCTTCCTCCATTTGTCAGATATTTCACTTTCATCTATCTGCCAATTCCTACTATGGAGGTCTAAATATTAAATGTGTTCAAAAGTTGATCTAAACACTAAATGTGTTCAATATTCAGACTTTTGGTGATGGTGGACGGCTGGAGGCAACCCTGCCGCCTCCAAACTCCCGTACCATTCCATTCTTCGATCACCGTTGCCATGCGATATTACTCCATCGTGCATTGACTTTGCCATCTTTATAATACCTTCTTTAATCAAAGGGAAAGAGTCAAGGACTTCATTCGAAAATACTAAGATATTAGTTTGAGCTTTGTTAGGTTTCCAGATCCACTCCTCCAAAGTCCTAGGGTGTAGGTCTTTCATGTGGATCACTTCCATCCATAGGATTTAAAAAAAATAATCCTCCATCTTACCTTAGTAGGAAGCACTTTTGCAAAGAGAGGGAGATTCTTTAACCCCCATCCCCCAAAGCCTTTGGGACAATGATTTTGTCCCACTTTATCAATGACATGACAAATTGATCCTTGGAACTTGCCCACAAGAATATTGGATAGACTTTGAGAACCTTTTCCATAATCCTTTTGAGGGTGAATTTCACTTCAATAAGACACCCAACTCTGGACAACCAACACACACTCCATATTTTATCCTTTCTCCAACTTCGCAACCATCAATCTGTAAGGAAAAATCCCCACAATATAGAGAGCTTCCTAAGCATCAAGTGAGACCAATGAGATGGATAACTTGGCTTCATTAAATTCCATGCCCATGGTGGCCTCTAAGAGACCCAAATCATATTATATAAAATTTGCATCTCTATGCAAGCCATTGCAAAAAATAAAAATATCATCAACGAACAACAAATATGGTAAAGCAAAATTTTATATGATAGTAATATCTTTGAACGCCACCCATATTTAGCATCGAGAAATATTCTACTTAAGTCTTTTACCTCTAGTAGGAATAGAAACGATGACAGTGAACAACCTTACCTTAGACCTCTCTAAGCATGGAAGAAGGGACAAGGAACATCGTTGGTTAAGATCGTGAAGGAAACTAAGGTATGACAACTCATAACCTATTGAATGAAATGTACTTCAAAGACAAAATGAGTGAGAAGGATATACATGTAGAGTCAACTTACCTATTTAAAAGCCTTAGATAAATCAATTTTTAGGACCACTCGTTTAAGTTTCCTAGTTTTAAAACTACGAATACCTTCTTGGGAGACTCCAACAACTTCATGGATTTGGTGACCTTCTAGGAAGCCAAACTATTCATAGGATATGGATTTGGATATGATTGGATTGAGTCACCAAGTAATAAGTGTTGCAATAATTTTGTAGATGCAATTGCAAATGGAAATAGATCTAAAGTCAGCAAATGTGTTCAGATTGTCCATACTAGGAATCAAAACATTGAATTTCGAGTTAAAAGAGGTGAGGACTTTCCCAATATACCTAGATGTGTCCACAATCTTGAGCAGATCATTCCCAAGAAGTTCATATAGACCTATAAAAATTCTACAATCCATCCATCCAAACCTGGGCTTTTTCCCTTCTGGAAGCCATGCAGTACTTCTTGAAGCTCAAAGTCTAAAACTTCTTCCATCAGAAATAAATTTTCCTCCTCATTAAAAAAACATTTAAACAACAAACTCCGAAGAAAATATACGATGTTATGTAATAAATATTTATTTAATTATTGAATACTTGAATGATGAATATAATCCTCCATGGTGGTGTGCCTATATAGGCGTTGACTTGCCACAAAGGTGAATGGACATGATTTGGACCATAAACTTCCATAACTAATATAACTAATTAACAATTAATTGATATATATATATATATATATATATATATATATATGATTTTTATTTAATTATTATTCCTTTATGAATTATTTACTCATAACATTTCCCCTCCCTTGAAAATTGCTTTGGCCTCAAAGCAGAGGTAATGTGGGGTATTGTTGTCAAAATTCTTTTTTTCCCATAAGGAATCTTCTTTTGGAAGCTTTTCCCACTTGATCAAGGACTCTCTCATAGTTTTTGGAACATAATACTTTTTCTCAGGTTGCGATGATGCCTACGAGTTCTAAGACGATCTTTCTTTCTTCAATGACTTCTAGAATCTCAGCCTAAGCTAATTGATTTGGACCTAGCACCTTTTTGATACATGAAACATCGAATACATTTTGGGTTCATCAGTTATTGGTAGTTTCAATCCATAAGCAATGTCATTGATTGTCCTGATTTATCCGATTGAGAAAATTAGTTTTACAATGATAAAATTCCTTTTCAAAATATATTAAAAGTGCTTGAGTATTTACGAAATTATTTGCAAGTTTAGCATAAACAAATGACTGAACAACAACATATAACAAACATAAACATCACCATAAACAATGTCACAACAACACATGATGAAGGAGTTCACCCCTCCTGAGCTACGTCTCGTTGGTCCATATTTCCAATGGCTTGGCCCTCTCTATTATGCTCAAAAGTGTGAATAGATCATTTTACAATTTTTAGGAAGCTCTGAAACATGTTCCAGTGGCTCCAAAATTCCTAAAAATGCCTGTGTAGCCTCTTTCTACTCCTGATTTGGTCAAAAATTGAAGAAGTTATGGAATTTTCCAAGCTTATGCTAATCACACCGCAAATCCCCTAAAATCTGGCACCACCCTACAAATTTTCCCCAAAACATGCTAATGGAGTGACAATTTTGCTAAAATTCAAGCAAGCTTGTAAGACCTCTAATGCCTTATATCCGAAAAATGTGGCCATATGCGGGCCACGTGCCCGCGGCTTAGGTCAATGGCCCGCCCCTACTGGCTGGGCCGCTGCCTCCCCTCCATTGGTGGTCACATGGATGTGGCATGTCCAAGGGTTGGCCTTCGTGTGTTGGCCCTCCCTTGGAATGACATGCCATTGAAATTCAAATATATGCCACAGACATTACATGTTAAGAAATATTGTGTATGGTGTATTGGCGGAAGGCTTTTCTTGGTTATTGTTGGTCGCTAGTTTGACCCCTGCTGCCTTTTCCTGGACTTGAACCATCATTTTGGTGGCCCCCGGGCTGCCACATGGAGACCTTCGGTTGGGCCACGTGTCAGCTCGTGGTTGGCCACCAACCAGCTAATAAAAATCGTTGATTCCTACCCAATGAGAATGTGCCACTTAGCACAATATGATTCGCCAAAGAATGTTGACAATTCAACCTGCCACATACACCTTCCCAATCAGTGCAACATCAAAAGTACAGACTGCTGACTTGACTATCAAATTTTTACAAAAATTCGCTTATTTAGGAAAGTGAACAGAACATGATTCTGAGAGCATACGGTGTCTATTTCATGCAAAACGAGTTGCATAAAATTGAGGATGATGAGCACTACACAGTCGTCTAGGTTCCACACTGACATGACAACTTTGAATTTTGAGATTTTTTTGAGCCCCTGATCATTCCTCCCCACCGAAAGCCTTTTGGACCCCAAAAGATCACTTTTAGTTGTCTAATAGGTGAGGTTACAATTCGCTCACCTTTCCAATCTCGATCCGTTGATCACCGACTTGGAACTTGTGATCTACACAATGCTTATCGTGGCTTGCTTTGTACTTGCCTTTGCTCTTTTCAACCCAATCTTGCACTGTTTGATGTACCATTTGGAGTCCTTCAATGAAATCCTTGGCTTTGTCCATGTTACCATCAATAACAATATCCTTCTTACGAAGATGACACAACACATTATGATGCAAATGGTAAACAAATTCCTGTACTTGATTCCTTCGACTAAAGCTTGAATGTACATCTTCAAAGTATGCATTTTTGCTGATCATAACTTTCATTTAAAACAAAATGATGCTTAAGGAAGGTAGTTATACAAACAATAGGCCTAGTAAGGATATCAACAAACTTGTCACTTATACCTTTCTTACTCCTTTTGACCAAGAGGAATAGTAGAAGAAAAACCATCCAATGAAAGTGACTTTCTCGCTACAACTTAATCACTGCACTATTGAAAATTTCAGAATGAAATGAAATGGGCTTACCATGTTGCATAAGGACTATGCTCATGGCATAGTCACATACATCAACCTCAAATTCAAATGAATTTTTCAAGTATAGAAGAGGAAGTATAAAGGTTGAACTGATATTTTCTCTTAAAGCATTAAATGCCTTTCGTTGTTTGCATTCCCACTAAAAGAACTTCTTCACAACTGCCAAAGAATGAAAATGAGCTACAATAGAAGAAAATTTAACAAAATTTTTCCTCCAATATTGGGCTGCTCCCAAAAAACCTCTTCTCTAGATGACTTTCTTGAGCATTGATGAATCCATAATGGCATCAATCTTGGAGAGGTCTAACTCCATCTCACCTTCTCCAATATTATGGCCCAAGTAAATCAAATAAGTTTTACACAACTCATACTTTAACATCTTCAATAACAAATTTTCTTGACTTAAAACATGAAGTACTTTTTTCTCATACATGACATGTTCATAATGAAATTTTCTGAAAATGAAAATGTCATCCAAGTAGACTATCATGTCTAGAAATGGCTTCAATACATCATTCATCACATGCATGAAAGTAGTAGGAGCATGGAAAAGACCAAAAAACATAACAATCCATTCAAACAAACCTTGCTTGGTTTTGAATGTTGTCTTCCATATATCTCCTTCAACAACACTACTTTGATGATAGCCACTTCTTGAGTCCCATTTAATGAAATTCTCCCCATTCTTCTTGGGCACCAAAACAATATATGCGCCACATGGCGTAGGAGATGGTTGGATGATCCTTTTGTTCAACAACCCTTGGATTTTCTTTTTTATTTCTACACTTTCCCTTCTTGACATACAATGCATGTCAATGCTAGGAAGAAGACACTTTTGCTGCAATGATATTTGATGTTAGATTCTCCTCTTGGGAGGAAATCCCTTTGCTTTTTGAAACACCTCATCTCCATGGTTAACTACATCAACCAAATCAATTTGCAATTTTGAATTACAATCATCAAATTCTACATAATCAACATCGATGTTGGGTTTGATAATAAGAAGCACTAAATTCTTGCTTGAATTCACTAGTCTTTTCATTTTCCCTCCATTAACTAATGAAATATTTAGTTTCTTTCGATGAGCTTTAACAATATAATCCACACCATGTTTGAACAAGTGGTACTTGTTTTCATGACGATAAAAGATTTATTTTCTACCATAGAGGTAAGGACTACCCAAAACAATTCCTAAAATATCAAGCGGTACAACATCTAATTCAACTTCGTCAATGAAGTTTGATGTGATTGCAAATCAAAGAATACATTTTCTTGTAACCTGTAAGTTTGTGTCCTTGCATATCCAACCCAATGGATATGACTTGGGATGTAAGATGGTTTCAAGATTTATTTTTTAACTAAGTTTTTAGATATCAAGTTGACTTGAGACCCACTATCAAATAGTGTGTCGATTTTTGTATGTTTTGGGATTACCCTCACATGAAATAATTCAATCCTTGTTTCTTCATTTGGAGTGCTAGTTAGAAAAATTGATATACTAGTGATAGCAATGGATTATTTTCCTTTTATACCCATGACATTAATTTTAGTTTCATCACCTAAATCAGATCCCAAATCCTCTTGAATGATTGTAGTTGTCTTTTCTTTTCTTTTATTGTTGAATTTATTAGGTTTCATCTTAGGATGAAGCTTCTAACAATGAGCTTCATCGTGACCCTCCTTGGAACAATGTTTACATATTGTTTTCTCTCCTTCCTTTTTAGTGGAGGCATTTTTATTTCCTTTCAAACCCTTTTCTTTTTCTTTACGCTTGAATGGCATTTTACTATCCTCTTCTGGAGTATTTTTCCCTCTTGCCTCAAGATGAGTGGCTTGCACACACACCTCATCTAGATTATTGGGATTGAACATAAAGATAGTATGCCTAAGATAGTTGTGTAAACCCCTTATGTACTTGAGCAATGGTCTTGTGATTGCAAATCTACACCTAACATTAGATACCTTTTTCTGAATTCTTGCATTAGGGGAATTTTTTGGTCTAAAATGGGCATCCTAAGAAAATGTACAACCAAAATAAAATTTATAAGAACTAATAGGATTCAAGATGATGATGTCAACCATGGGGTATGATTCCCCTTTTTTGGAAAAAAAAAGTAAAAAGATTAAAAGCTAATAAAATAATAAAACTACTTTTTCAACTTGTATTTTCAACTTATCTCCCCAATGTTTTACTCAAATTCGATTTTTCAACTCGCATTTTCAACTTATTTCCCTAATTTTTTACTCAAATTTCAAGCGGGAGTACTTGTTGGATGCAAAATTTGATTCCTCATCCAAGGAGTACCCATTTTACATACTTTTGATAGACCCCGCTACACGAAAAATGAGAAATACATGAAAAAACACGATTGCAATCACATTTTTCATGTATTTCTCATTTTTTCATGTAGTAGGGTCCATCGAAAGTATGAAATATGGTAATCCTTGGATGGGGAATCAAATTTTGCATTCAACGAGTTTTGCTACTCAAATTTTGAGTAAACCCATAGGGAGATAAGTTGAAAAGACAAGTTGAAAAAATAGTTTTTCTTTTTTCTCTCTAAAATTTGATGATGTGATCTAATCTTATTTTATTGTTTCCACTATTATTTTATAATTTCCTTAGGAGGCCAATTTTATACCTCAAAAGTCCCCTAATAGGTGTAATCTTTCACATTTTCACCTTTAAGTTGTCTAAAACTCTGTCAATTCATGATGGCTTTCTGCGTATATGCTAGAGGGTAGAATTGTCTTTTAATTGCAACAATGAAATAAAACCAAGAAATTGAGATCTTATCGTGTTTTTTAATCTCTTCTTGTGTCTTTGATTCCCACCATACTAGTGTTGCACCTTCCAACCTTAAGGAATCTAATTGAATCTTTATGTCATCCTCTTGAAGTTTTTGAATTCTACAATAGACCTCCAATTGACGAACCCAATTGTCAAGATTATCTACATTCACTTCACCATTATACATGGGCAGTTAAAATTTAACATCAAGTTTTAACAAGGGTGATTTACCAATTCCTTTTGAGGTATGTTGATGAGTATGAGTAAGGTTGTGCTAGTGGAAGAGGGTGAAGATGACTATGAAGAAGAAGATGAAGAAGATGGTGGAGATGGTGGAGAATTACCTCCATTCCATTACCTCCTCCTCCTGAAGAACCTTCTCCTTTGGGAGGTTTGGAGCTTTCACCCTGTAGCATGGTATTCCTCTCATCATATAGGACCTTCACAATATCTATCATATCAAATAAAGCGTTCCTGAAGAGTTTCTCATCCTCTTTTGTAGGTTTTAACCCCATACAGAAATTACCTGCATACGAATTCTAAAACACAAAAAATAAACAATGCGAGAGCATAACACATAAAACACATATACACGGAGATTTCCCCTAGATCCCAAAACCGGGACTACCAGCTCGATTTTTCATTATGTTCCTTTCAATGTTATAATACATATTTATACATGTCGAAGAATCCAATACCATGGACCGAAAACCATTGCATCTAATACCATGGATTGAAAACCATCGCATAAAAAAAACATGTGCGAAAATCATGCACAAAACCATAGGTGGGTCCACAAAACCCCGGACCCCATAAAGTGGGGTTACGGGTATGCCTCAAACACCCTATGACCCCCTCTGCTACACAATTGGTGCAACAAAGGGGGGGCTCCACTCCCCCTCTAACCCCCTGATTAACTACATGGGCTAGTCATGAAAATCATATAACACAGCCCAACATTCTCCCACTTGTTGTTTTCTTTCCATAGGGGGCCACAAGAGAGCTTAGTCATTTTTCTAGCCCTGAAACACCCATTGTCTCTCTACACCAAGAGAACTTCTCAGAGCTCATATATTTTGTCAATGCATTTGCAGTATTCTTCAAAGTGTCCACCTTTACTAGTAACACCTTTTTGCCTTTTATCATATCCCTCACAAAGTGATACTCAACATCAATGTGCTTTGTCTTTGAATGATATGCGGGGTTCTTTACCAAGAAAATTACACTTTGGCTATCACAGTCTATCCTTATAGCACCCTGTACTAACCCCATACTTGAACACAATCTCTGCAACCAAACTGCTTCTTTTCTTGCATGAGTGGCTGCCATGTATTCTACCTTTGTAGTTGATAGTGCCACTACAAATTATTTCTTACTCATCCAACTGACTGCACCTCCAAATAGGTTAAACACATACCCACTTGTAGATCTTCTCTGATCTAGATCTCCATCCCAGTCTGCATCAACAAAGCCATGAATATCCAACATTCTGTCCAATCGTGGTCTTCCTCGGTAGCACAAACCATAATCACTAGTGCCACGCAAATACCTGAAAACCCGCTTCACTGTTGTCCAGTGCTCCTTCCCAAGTTTTGACATAAACCTGTTCATTACTCCCACTGCATGTGCAATGTCTGGTCTAGTAAAGACCATTGCATACATCAGGCTACCGACTGCACTTGCATATGGAACAGAAGAGACATGTCCTCTTCCTCTTCTTGTGTCTTGGGACATTGTTCAGTAGATAACCTCACACCTACAGGAATAGGAACCTTCACTCGTTTACTATCCTGCATATTAAACCTCTGCAATATTGTCTCGACATACTTCCTCTGGTTTAACCAAAGCTTCCTCTTTGCCCGATCTCTTTTAATTTCAATGCCCAAAATATAGTTTGCAGCACCAAGATCTTTCATGTCGAATTTGGAGGACAATTGGGTCTTCAAATCCTGGAAAATTTCTTTGTCATTTCCAACCAACAACATATCATCCACATATAAGACCAGATAAATAACATGGTTGCCAATTAATTTAAAATACACATAATGATCTGCTTTGCTTCTGGTGAAGCCAAGTCCCCGTATAAACATATCAAATTTCTGATACCACATCCTTGGTGACTGTTTTAACACATACAGGGACTTCATTAACTTGCATACTAGTTCTTTCCTACCCTTCACCGCAAAGCCTTAAGGTTGCTTCATGTATATTTCCTCTTCCAGATCCCCATGAAGAAATGTTGTCTTCACATTCATCTTTTCTACCTCAAAATCAGAAGCAGCAGCAATAGATAAAAGTAATCTAATAGATGTTACCTTGGCAACAGGAGAAACAATATCACCAAAATCAATTCCCAGCACCTGGGAATAACCTTTTGCTACCAACCGAGCTTTGTATTTCTCCACCTTTCCTTCTGCATTTTTCTTCTTCTTGAACACCCATTTTCTTCCAATGGGTTTCCTTCCAGTCGGCAACTCCACCAGATCCCAAGCCTCATTTTTGTGCAAAGATGCCATTTCATCAACCATGGCCTCTTTCCAGAGTTTTCCATCCTCTGAATCTACTGCTTCCTTCACAGTTCCAGGATCATCATCAGTAATAGATAAAGAAAAATTTGAACAAAAATCATATGGACTATAGCTTTTTGGCTGCCTTCTTTCTCGAACTGATCTTCTCACACCCGGAGTTTGTGGCTCTTCATCTTTTGATTCCTCCTCTGTTGTAGAGTTTGATTCTTCCTCCTTTAGCTCAAACTCTATCTTCTCAGGTTCCTTTTGTTGGATTTCATGTTTAATAACATCTCTCACCTCTCTGAACACCACATCTCGGTTGTACAGAACATTCCTTGTTACTGGGTTCCAAAGCTTATAACCCTTTAAACCATCCTTATACCCAATAAAGATGCACTTTTCAGATTTACTATCCAACTTGGTTCGCTTCTCCTTTGGAACATGTACATATGCATCACATCAAATACCCTCAGATGTGAAATAGAGGGTTTCTTACCAGTCCATACCTCTTTTGGAGTCTTATCCTCCAACGCTGATGAAGGTGATCTATTGACTAGGTAACATGCAGTATTCACTGCCTCTACCCAGAATTCCTGTCCTATCCCGGCACCACTGAGCATGCTTCTTGCCCTTTCCATCAACATCTTATTCATTCTTTATGCAACTCCACTTTCTTGATGTGTATATGGAGTAGTCTTTTGAAATGATATACCACACTTCTTGCAGAATTCTTCAAATTCCTTACTGCAAAACTCTCCACTGTTATCTTTCCTTAGCACCTTTATCTTCTTCTCTATCTAGTTTTCCACCAGAGCCTTCAATTCTTTAAACCTATCTAAGACTTCAGATTTCTTCTTAAAGAAATATATCCATGTATTCCTTGTGAAGTAATCTATAAATGATACATAGTACACAGACTTACCCAGTGATGGAACCTTCATAGGTCCAAACACATCACTGTGCACAAGCTCTAATATCTGTTTCGCCCTCTTACCACCAGAGGGGAAACTCACCCAATTCTGCTTCCCATATACACAATTTTCATAGAAATCAAAATATAGAGAGCCATTACTCATACCTTCTACCATACCTTTACCATGAAGTATTCGAAACATAGAAAATTTTAGGGGCGAATGTTCGCCCTTTGGCGAAATTAAGGGGTTTTAAATTTTTAGTGGGCGAATATTTTGTATCATAGTACATTTTTACAAATCACCTCAAATAGCCCCCCTTATTTTAAGGGAGAGGGTAAAAAAGGTAAATTTAGCCCTTGAAATTAGGAGTTACAACCTTCCATTCGACCATTTTCAAGAATAGGTTTTATTTAAGTGAATCCATTCGCCCATTTTCATGAATAGGTTTTATTTAAGTGAATCCTATGGGCCAAAGGCCCAAATACCATATTTATAAAATAGGTATGGTAAATTAATAAAAATATAAATAAATGAGAGGTATGGTAAATAAATAAAACATTTTTTTATATTTACTCCATAAGTCACCTTATATACATGCAAGGGTGTAAACAAATAAAAATATAAGTAAAGTGGAGGTATGGTAAATAAATAAAACGTCTTTTTATACTTACTCAAAAGGTATGGTAAATAAACAAAAATATAAATAAACTAGACGCATGGTAAATAAATAAAACCTCTTTTTATATTTAGTCCA
This sequence comes from Pinus tabuliformis, assembly GCA_031772625.1. Taxonomy (NCBI): domain Eukaryota; kingdom Viridiplantae; phylum Streptophyta; class Pinopsida; order Pinales; family Pinaceae; genus Pinus; species Pinus tabuliformis. The sequence continues at coordinate 612,525,553 of CM062813.1, forward strand.
TAACCCTCGTTCTATTTATGAAGACTCAAGAAAGAGGTTTTATTTAAGTGAATCCTATGGGCCAAATACCATATTTGTAAAAGAGGTATGGTAGATTAATAAAAATATAAATAAACGAGAGGTATGATAAACAAATAAAACATTTTTTTATATTTACTCCATAAGTCACCTTATATTTACGAACACTCAAAAAATGCGTTATATTTAGGTGAAACCTATGGGAAAAATACTATGGGACAAATACCATGGACTAGATTGTTATTAATACCATGCAAAAAAACATTATTAACCCTAATATTGGTATTAATAAAAATAAAAATGGCACATGGTATTGACACATGGTATTCACTAAAATGGCACATGGTATTGACCCATGGTATTTACGTGGAATGTAGCCTATTTAAATGGGGGAATTAAACCAACATAGATCCATCTTTACTCTAGATCTACTAACCCCCGAGAGGTATCAAATATCATGATATGCAAACTAGCATAGAGTGAAAAAATATTTGATCCGATCAAGAGTAAAAATGGATGTTGTAATTTAATGTATGTTAAACATTTTATCTTGGTTAAAATAAAAAATAAAATAAAAATCAACTATTAATTTTATTAATTTTTATAAATTACTAATAGTAATTTTTAACCTCCAGGTTTATGATAACCCATGGTATTGACCCATGGTAATACCATGGTATTCATGTGAGCATAGACTATTTAAAGGGGAAATTCTATCATCTTAGATCCATCTTAATTCTGGGTCTACCAAGTGCTAAGAGGAATAAATAGATTTCATCCCCCTAAGAGTGGTAGATGTGGAATTAAGATGGATATAGGTTGGTTTTTATGATAATGAAGATATTAAATAGACTTAGGAAATTATATTGTAAAAACATCTTAAGGTGAATGGTTAAGCATAGAAATTGGACAAGTATATTTGTATACTTCTGTTTTAAACTGAAACAAATCCAGGGCTAAAAGGAATGGATTGATTGCACTAGTCATCCTTCTATAACTTTCCAACATATGCTGGAGTAAGCAGATTGTAAGTTGGGTAATTTTTCTAATTGCAGGAACATACTTGTGTATCTGCAGGGTGGTTACGAGGTCCCTAGAAGTGATGAATTTGAATTTTTCTTGGTTTTATATATAGTATTAGGTTTTTCTCATGCTTTCTGTGAATGGCACGGGTGAATTTTATCCTACACACACTAGGTTATCGATATGTAATTTCGGTAATTTTGATTTCAAAAGATATTTTAAAGAAATGCAATGATTTCATTTGTCTATTCAATAAACACAAGATTTTATACTTGAGTAAAATATTCGCCATGCCTAGTGAGAGATTCGCCAAAAAATTATATATACATATCATATTATTGATAAAATCACCTTCCATTTTTCCTATATACCATGGAGATTCGCACATTTATTATACATGTAAATTTAGGGAGGGTTCTTAAAATTTTCCTTGATTCAAAAGCCCTTCTCTCTAATATGTTCAAGCCTTTGATGCCACAACATGGTCTTCTCTCCAAAGACCACTAGATCTTCTACTCCACTTTCAGGAACCACATAATAACAATGCTACCTTTCAGCTTTTACAGAGTTCCAATCCGAACTCCTCGCATCAATACCAGTGCTCCCCGAACCATCTTGCAGGTATCCTTCTCGAACACTATTTTTACACTTGCATCATCCAACTTGCTTACAGAAATCAGATTTCTAGCCAATGCAGGAATATGTAGAACACCCGGAAGTGTTCTATCCCTTCCACCTTGCAACTTCAACTTTACCTTTCCGCAACCAACGATTCTAGCCTTCCTATCATATCCTAAGAAGACATCACCACCATCGTATTTCTCATACTCGCGAAACATCTCTCTATGGGGAGTGAAATGAAAGGATGCACCTGAGTCAATTAAGCATGCCTCATGATCTACATGTGTACTTGAAGAAGCCAAGTACACATCCCCACCTTCATTTGAGGTGGTTTTCGCCTCTGTAAAAGGAGCATCATCAGATCCCTTTCTTTTATCAGGAGCTTTAGATTTACAGTCCCTTTTGTAGTGCCCTTCCTTTCCGCATTTCCAGCACACCACCTTTACAGGTTTCCCTAGAGATTTAGATCTCCCTCTAGATTTAGATCTCCCACTCGATGAATTATTTTTGTTTCTATTCTGGGACCGTCCTCGTACATACAAGGCATCACCATTATGGCTCTCCATATTTTTCCATCTCATCTCCTTCGTCAGCAAGGCTAAGACTATTTCATCAAACTGTAAGGTAATTGCATTGCTACCTATTGCAATAACTAGACTATCCCACGAATCTAGTAGAGAACACAACAAACTAATACACTTATCTTCATCTGAAATTTTAATATGAACAAATGCTAACTGACTTACCACATTATTAAATGTATTCAAATGCTTTGTCACCGAGTCTCCATCTTTCATCCTTAGGTTATACAACTTTTTCCGTAGGAACAATTTATTCACCAAAAACTTAGATTGGTACAAAGTCCCTAACTTGTCCCACAAAGCCTTCACCATAGCTTCCCCTGATACATTCAACAATACTGAATCTGAGACACACAATAGTATTGTTCTCTTTTCCTTCCAATCCAACTTCTTCCATTCTTCATCAGACACTCCCGTTGGTTTATTTCCCAGATCTACTACGATCCACTGATCTTTATCCACCAACAGATCCTCCATCTTGAGTTTACACAACTCAAAACTTTGACCATTAACTTTCTCGATCTCTATCTTTCCACTGCTCACCATCTTCTTTCACCACCAGAATTGATCTCACAAATCTCCCACTGAACAGGGTCTACCATAGGCTTGAGCGAAACCCCTCAGCAACAAAGGCGTCCCTTTGAAGCTAAAAATTCTCTGATACCAAATGTAGGTTTTAACCCCATAAAAAATTACCTGCATAGGAATTCTAAAACACAGAAAATAAACAATGCGAGAGCATAACACATAAAACACATATACACAGACATTTTCCCTTGGATCCCAAAACCGGGACTACCAGCTTGATTTTTCATTATGTTCATTTCAATGTTATAATACATATTTATACATGCCGAAGCATCCAATACCATGGACCGAAAACCATCGTATATAATACCATGGACCAAAAACCATCGCGTCAAAAAAACATGTGTGAAAATCATGCACAAAACCATAGGTGGGTCTGCCCAACCTAACATAGGGTCCAAAACCAAAATACGCCTAAGTGAGGTTATGGGTACACCTCAAACCCTCTGTGACCCCCCTGCACTACATAATCGGTGCAACGAAAGGGGGGCTCTGCCCCCCTTCTAACCCCTTGGTTAACTACATGGGCTAGTTGTGGAGATAATATAACACAACCCAACATCTTTCATGTTTGAAGGTTCTCCTTCATGAGACATGCTCACCGCATCTCAACTAAAACTTGAGGAAGAACTCGGGGTGGATATTATAGCAACCTTTCACTCCTTCCCCTTGACCCAACTTTAGGACTTTCAACTAGCTTCCCTTCTCCTCTCTTCAATTTCAACCTTGTAAGCATGACATTCACTTGCAAACAATTAAATCCTTCTTGCACAAATAAAACAAAGAGCTCTGATACAAAACTTGATCTAAGTGATAAAATTAGATTTATTGTGCTAAAATTCCTTTACAGAATATATTAAAGGATCTTGAGGATTTATGACATTATTCTCAAGTTTAAACATTGGTTTTTGAGTGCTTTTATGTAATTTTTATGTCAACTTAACATAAATAAATGACTGAACAACAACATATAACAGAGATAAACATCACTATAAACAGTATCACAAAAACACATGATGAAGGAGTTCACCCCTCCTAGGCTACATCTCCTTGGTCTAGCTTCCAATGGTTTGTCCCTCTTTATTGTTCTCAAAAGTGTGAATATATCAGTTTACAATGCTCAGAAAGCTCTAAAACTAGTTCCAATGGGTCCAGAAATCCCAAAAATTCCTGTGCAGCTTCTTTTTGCTCCTGATTTGGTTAAAAAATGAAGATTTTATGGCCTTTCCCAATCTTCTCCTAATTGCACTGCAAATTCCCCAAAATTCGGCACCATACTACAAATTTGCCCCAAAAATTGCTAACAGGGCGACAATTTCACTGAATTTCGGGCGAATTTGTTGGACACGTTAAGTGTCATCTAACACCTTATATTAAAAAAAAATTGGCCATATGGGGGCCACATGCTCGAGGCTAAGGCCAACGGCCCACCCGCAGCTGGTCGAACCCCTTCTTCCCCTTTGTTGGTAGTTGCATGCATGTGGCGTGTCCAAGGGCCGACTCCCGTGGGTTGGCCTCTCCCCTGGAATAGCGGGCCATTGAAATTCAAATATATGTCATAGACATTACATGCTAAGAATTATTGTGTATGGTGTATTGGTATAAGGCTTTGCTCAGTTATTTTTGGTCGCGGGTTCAATCCCTGCTACCTCTACTCAGACTTGACCGATAATTTTGGTGGCCCCCAGGTTGACACGTGGTGTCCTTCGGCTGGGCAATGTGTCAACCCATGGTTGGCCACCAACTAGCTAATCAAAAACCCTGATTCCTACCCAATGAGAATGTGCCACTTGCCATAATACAATTCACCAAAGAATGTTGACTATTCAACTTGGCACATACACCTGCCCAGTCAGTGCCATGTCAGCAATACGGACTGCTGACTGGGTTGTCAATTTTTTACAAAAATTTGCTTGTTTGGGAAAGTGAACATAACATGATTATGGGATCATACAGTGTTTTTTCGTGTGAAACGAGGTGCATCGGATTAAGGATGACAAGAACTACACGGTCGTCTAGGTTCCACACCAATCCGACAACTTTGAATTTTGAGCTACTTTTTGAGCACTTGATCACTGATTTTTTGGAAAGGGCTATAGAATTTTAGAGCCAACTAATTTTTCTCTTGTTGTTTTAAGGATAATTTCCTGTAGGGTTGTAGTCTTACGAAGACCCAACCACCTTCTTCGAATTCTCTTTCTGAACATTGTTTGTAAGCTTGTTGTTTCGTTCAATTGCTAGCGGTTGCTAAGTTTTCTTGTAACGTCTGAACAGTCCTTTGAATTTCTTCCAAATGATACTTCATTTCTTGAACCTTGGAGTCATTTAATGAAAAATCATTCCATTTTGGGGGTCATAACCATACACAGCTTAGAATAGGGTCATTTTAGTTGAGGTATGATAGGTGGTATTGCACCACCATTCTGCTAGGAGCAACCACTAAGACCATTTTCTTTGCTTATCATATATGAAGCATCGAAGATATGTTTCTAAGAACTTATTTACTATTCCTATTATACCATCTATTTGCGGATGATAGGAAGGACTCATGTTAAGGGTCATTTGAGAATGATGGCAAAATTCTTTCTAGAAATTCCTCTTAAATTTTAAGAGGAATTTGTGGATTAGAGGTGGAGCCAGGACTATAACTTGCTCATTATTCATCTGGAGATGTATGTGAAATAAGCTTCAATGGTTGCTAAACTTTCTCCAATGGGAATTTGGGAATGGCTCTACTATTTAGATCGAGTTGGATGCACTTTCGGGTTTTGATGGGAATCATACTCTTTCGACCCCTTTGATCACAACTCTTCATGAAATTGGAATCTTCTATTTACAACACATGGATCCATTAGAATCAACTGATAAACAATCTAGGAAAGACTTGGAAGAAGACGGATGAGATTGGTATTCAGGGGGACCTGGGCATTGAATGGGATAATTACATTGCTCAAATAAGTGTTTCGGGCATCTTCTCAAAATTCCATGGAATGAGAAGGCTTTTAATTACTATTTGTGGCTTCAAGAATCTTGGAAATGGAGGATTCCCAAAAATCTTAAATGCTTCGACTGACTGGTGATTCATGATTGCATCCTTACCTGGAATAACTTACTAAAATGGGACTATATCGGACTTGGTATATGCGTGTTGTGCAATCATGAAGAGAAATATGTGGATTACTTGTTTCTTAAATGTCCATTTTTTGTTGCGGTCTCGGATGGTGTAATGGATGGAATTGACATTGCACATTATTCGACTCCCCTCATGCTAAAAGCATGCTTATCCTACTGGATCAACTCTTAGTCACAACATTGCTCCTTACCCTTATTCATCATTTAGTCCATCTGGAGATGCCATAATGCCCTTATTTTCAACCATAAGATTGTTGTTGTAAGGTATGATTTCATCAATTCCTGTGGCCCTCTTCTCGGAATCACGGATGACAGTAAAAAAGAAATTGCTTTGAAATATCAAACTCTGAGACATTGGACAAGTCTTTCCTGTGGGGTATTTCAATGGGGCTTGCCAGAACATGAAATATGGTTGTGCGACAGTCATTGCCATGGAACCAGGAAAATATTTCCATTTCTGATGGGAGGGGGGACAAGGGATGAATAGTAGGGTTGAAATCATTTCCCTGTGGGGAGTTCTCACAGGGGAAAAATGGTTGGGACTTGAGGATATTATGATCTATGGGGATGCGAAGGGCATCATTGATTGGGTTAAGGACTACACACCTTTTAATCCTCCTATCTTAACTAATTAGATGAGGATAATTCAACTATTGCTAATCTCCTTTCATCACATTACATTTGGTCACATATACAAAGAGCCGAATCAGATCAGCGACCTCCTTTCAAAAATATGAATCACAAAGGATCCTGGTAAGATCAAATTCATTTCTTATGAACAGGGTGTATTGAATGATGTTGGATTCTTCTTAGGAACAATTGGAGGAAAGATACTATTGATCTTATGGGAAAACTTTGTCTTAGTTTACTTTTGTTGCTTGCCAATGTTATTTGTATAAAAGCACTTGATTTTTGTTTGGCAGAAGTTTTTTTTGTAAAAATATAATGACACTTGCTATAAAAGTGGTAAAATAATGATTATAAGGATAATTCATACATACATATATATATATATTTATATATATATATATATATATATATATATATATAACAATTAAGAGATATAGGAAAACATATAAAAATATTCAAACCGTTGGTGATGGTGGACAGTTGGACGCAACCCTGCCGCCTCCAAATTCCCATACCATTCCATTCTTCAATCGTCATTGCCATGTGATATTCCTCCATCGTGCATTGACTTTAGAACCCTTATTATACATCATATTCTTACGGCTTCCATCAATTTCACCATTCCTTACGTCTCACGTCAATTTGTCTGCAATAGGATTTTCCAAAAAAATAATAATTTAATTATCAATAACTTTGAAGTTAATGGTATGAATTTAATTCTAAAATATATTTTACTAATAATTAGAATAAAGAGTTTGATATTTTAGTAGTATGTTAGTAATAATCATGGTTTATCAATACCATATATCTAATAAAAGATAATTCATTTCAAATGACACTTGTTTATATGACATTTTTTTAATTAATTAATTTAGTTAGAAGTAAGTAAAGGCTATAACAGTGTTTTTTTGGTCAATTTGTTTGAGTTCTCATAAATGACATTAGGCCTGATCTGTGGCTTAAAAAACAACAATTTAGAGGTATCTAAGCTGTCAAAATCATGTGGGGATTGCATTTGACCTAAGCCACACCAGCCTTTAACATAATTGGATTTTTTCCCATGGAATTTTGAATGGGTGACCTTCACATCGCGAAGTGACTTAATAATATACCCCATTATAGTTTATTCTACGCCCTATGAGAAAGCTTAACAATTTTTTAGAGAAATTTGAAATTTTGATTTTTCAATACTATTAACAATAAAGAAGAATATTCTATGGAAATTAAATAATTATCATCTTTTAATAATAATTGATAAATATTTTTATTTTATTTGGTTGATGAATGGAAAGCATATAAAGAAAAAGACAAAATTTGGTGGACGAGTGGAGAAATGCCTACTGTCAACAAACTCAACTACTGTTCCTGTAAGGGCCTCGAGTTGGCTGAATCTGAGAGATTCGAAAAATCGACGATCGTGGTTAAAGGCATGTGGTCATGATGGAAGTGTGACGGACACCTGCATTCGTTTAAAGGCGACTCAGATTAGTACATTCTATTAAAGGTGACTCAGAGGTGGATGTTTAGTTATGTGCGATGATGAGTGCGTCGTGTTGGGTGGGCACCCACCTTTACGACAATTCATGCCATGAGAGTGCGGTAAATGTGCGATGGGTGAGGGCGTTGGGCATTTGAGTAGGTGTGTGCCAGGCGAAGCACCCATGGGAAAAGGTGACATGTGAAACATGGTTTGACACACCTACACTTAGTGCAGGCAACCCATGGGTGATCAGTGGGTCGTGTGACCGATGGAAGGGCGTGAGGATTGACGAGTTGAACTGGCGGGTTGAATATGCTGACCTGGGTGAAAATGCGATGAAGGACAGTGACATGGTTATTATTGAGAGGGTTGACATAAGTGTTATGCGCAGGCCAACATGTTAATTGAAGATGGGCTGACCTTTGACAAAGTTGAAGGAAGGGTCGTTGAATGGTGCATATAAATTTTAGATGGACGAAGAGCATTGGGGCATCATCAAACCATTAAATAACATACAACAAAAATAGTAACAAGGAGAGTGAAGGAGCTAAAGCTACAGGCAGAGTGCGCATTTGAGAAGGGTCGAAGTTAACACGGGAAATTGTTGGATTTCTTGGGTCAGGTCAAGCGAAGGGCGTACCACAGGTGGGTTGCACTACATTTGTATTGCAGGTCAGTGAGCTTCCACAACATGCTACAACGAATCGAGTCAGAGAAACAAGAGTGACTGTTGGGTGAACGAGAGGCATCGCACAGGTGTGTAGACCCGCGGGTAGGTAGGTTGGGTAGCTACATGAAGTACGGATCCGAGGGTGAGTTACATGGTTGTGTGTGGGCACGGATAGGCTACAACCCGAGGCCACTACGACGAACATGTGGGTGGGAAGTGCCCACACCATGTTAGGTCCCTATAATACTAGTGATTGCCCCATTACTATTGTAGTTGTATCCCTTATTAACATTGTTGTGCCCCTATTGTCCCCATATTGTTATTACTGTGCCCCATAGAATCCCTCTATTGTTATTTTTGTGGCTTTATATTATTATTGTTAGGTCAGCTAGGTTATATTGTGACTCCTTAGACTCCTATATATAGAAAGGAGGTTTTGTCATTTGGATCATCCAAGAATTTTTCATTTATCTAATGTAAAGGAGGCTGCCCCCTCAAATAGGCTGAATTCTATGGCGTTGATCTATCTTTTCTATCTTTTTGTGAGTTGGTTTCATAACATTTGGTATCAGAGCTTTGGATTCTACGGTTTTTCTGCTCCAAATAAGTCATCGTGGAATTTTTGCTATAACTTTTTTTTGCGACGTTTCAGAAGCTAAAAACAAAACCCATTTGAGAAGACATCGTGCTTAACATCGGGTCTGAATTTCAGAGCTTTTCGCGGTATATTTGCAGAGATATGATCTAAGGAAGTTGGTCTTTTTGCAGACTCCTGAATTACATTCCAAACAGGTGACCTGGGGAAAATCGTCATAATGTTCTCTCTGAGCATCGGATTGAAATTTCGTAAGAAGTTACAGAAAGAGGACAGATTGTAGTTTCTTGTATATATTTTTCAGAGCCAAAGGCTGAAACAGTGACACGTGCCACTTTACACAAGTTCGCTCTTCTGGAAAGGTCTTTAATCAGGTCATCTTGGGAGATTGTGCATAACTCTTTCTTGGAGAATCCAATTTGGATCAGACCAGTGGCATTGGAAAGAGGACGTAGAGAGCTACTACAGGTCACAATTCAGAACTCGATGATTCGAAATTACAGAGATACATCAGATTCAATATCTGGCTCCTACAAAGTGAAAGAAGGTGTGTAATTTTTTCCAAATTTTTTAATAAGCTTGGTTTGAAAAATTAGTTTGAAGGAATTGAAAGGGCATAGTAAAGCATTATTATCGGTAATTTATGACCCGAGGAAAGGAAATGCAAACACCTAGTAAGCAACCTGAAAGCTCTAGCATGACTCATGAACAAGAGGAAGAAATGCAACATGATATATCAAAATTATGAGACCAAGTGCAACAAGTGTCACTTGCACAAAAAACAACAGAATCTAAGATGGATGGTTTAAAGAAAGATGTAGAAGCTAAGATGGACGGTTTAAAGAAAGGTGTAGAAGCAAAGATGGATTGTTTGAAGAAATGTGTAGAAACTAAGATGAATGACATAGAAGCTAAGATGGACGACTTGAAGACAGGCATGGAAGATTTGAAGACGGGCATGGAAGATTTGAAGACAGATTTAACAAAGTTTCTACAAGAAATTCTTACTAATGGTGAAAGGGTAGTAAAGGAAACTCATGACGAGAAGAAAAAAAATGTTAATCATGATTTCATAGACTCTAATGTTGGATCAAAGACCCACCATATTCCAAAAATCGATATGAGGAAGTTTGATGGCAAGGATCCCGCAACATGGACATTACAGATGGGGCAATTTTTTGATCTCAATAATGTGAAAAACACACAAAAGGTACATATTGCAACTTTATATTTGGAACCAAATTAGTTTGTATGGTATCAATGGCTTTGCTCTCGTAAACAAATTATCACTTGGGCAATTTTTACGGAAGAATTGACAACACATTATGCGGATACAAAAAGCAACACTTTTTTTAGCCAATTGATAAGTCTCAAACAAAAGGGTTCAATAATGGAGCACATTGAGGAGTTCCAAAAATTGAACATAAGGGTAAAAAACATTCCGGAGGAGCATAGGATTGATGTGTTCATAGGGACATTAAAGGATAATATCCAACATGATGTTCGCCTTTGGGAACCTGACTCATTAGAGAAGGCATTCAGTTTAGCAAGAAAAACGGAAAGCAAAATTATGGCAACCAGGAAGGATACCACTCACAACTATAAAGACGGAAGTGTTGTTGCCCCTAGTCTTCCACAACCTATAAGGTTGACACCACAACAATTGGAAGAAAAAAGAGCAAAAGGGCTTTGTTACAGTTGTGATAGCAAATACACTAAAGGTCATAAGTGTGTTGAGAAGAAACTATTCTACATAGATTGTGAAGAGGAAGAAGAAAAGGAGCAAGAAAGGTCAAAAGAAGAGGATATACTCCAGGAACAAATCCTAGATAAAGAAGAAATGAATCCGACCATAACTTGTAATGCATTGGCTGGAATTACCACTCCTCAAACCATCAAGATAGAAGGAAAAATCAAGAAGAAAAAGGTAATAGTGTTGATTGATTTAGGAAGTACCCACAATTTTATTCATTGTAAGGTAGCAAACAAATTGAATTGCTTCCTATATCTAGCACTAGAGTGTCAAGTGATTATTGCAAATGAAGGAACGATAAATTGCTTTGAAAAGTGCCATAATATTAAGCTATCCATGGGAGAATATGTATTGACTAGCCCAATTCTTTCCATTCCAATGGGAGGTGCTGATGTTGTACTAGGAGTCCAATGGCTACAACCCTTGGGTACAATAGCTTTTAATTTTCAAGAACTTTTCATGAAATTTTTTGTGGAAGGAAAGGAAGTTGAATTAAGGGGTATTGCAGTGAAACCAGGAAAGATAATCAGCTCTAACGGTATGACAAAGCTTCTAAAAAAGGAACAAAGAGGTGTAATTGCACAATTATGTTCGCTAGATGTTTCCACATCGGAATCATCTATTTCTCCAGATCTCCAAAAAGTCTTGGACAATCATTCCAAATTATTTGAGACTCCCAAAGGTCTCCCACCTATTCGTGATCATGATCATGCTATTCATCTTATTCCAGGAAGTGTTCCTCCAAACATCAGGCTGTACATATATCCCTATGCCCAAAAGAGTGAAATTGAACGTATGGTTGCAGAAATGCTAGAGGCTGGTATAATTCAACCTAGTCAAATTTCTTTCTCTGCTCCAGTAGTATTGGTGCACAAGAAGGATGGATCATGGCGCATGTGTCCAGATTATAGAGAGCTTAACAAGCTCACTATTAAAGATAAGTTTCCCATTCCTGTCATTGATGAATTACTAGATGAATTGCATGGATCAATTTACTTTACCAAGTTGGATCTTCGTTCAGGATATCGTCAAATCAGAATGAAGATAGAAGACATTTCGAAAACATCATTTAGAACTCATGAGGTTCATTATGAATTTTTGGTCATCCTTTTGGCCTTACCAATGCACCTTCTACATTTCAAGGTTTGATGAATTCCATTTTCAAAGCCTTCCTTAGAAAATTTGTGTTAGTATTTTTTGATGATATACTAATCTACAACAAGTCTTGGAAGGATCATGTTGAACATGTTGACAGGGTGCTACAACTATTGGAGGAGAAATAATTATATGAAAAAAGATCCAAATGTTTCTTTGGAGTACAAGAGGTGGAATATTTGGGTCATATTATATCTCATGAAGGAGTTAAGGTAGACCCTAGAAAAATTAAAACCATTAAGGAATGGAAAATCCCCACATCCATAAAGCATCTACAAGGATTTCTCGGGTTGACAGGTTATTATCTCAAGTTTTTTAAGAATTATGGGAGAATAGCAGCACCTCTAACAACATTATTGAAGAAAGATGCATTTTCATGGACTCTAGAAGCAACAAAGGCCTTCGAACATCTTAAAGAAGCAATGTGCCAAGCACCGGTCTTAGCTACACCGGACTTCACAAAAACCTTTATTGTGGAATGTGATTCTTCAGGAAATGGAATTGGTGCTGTTTTAATGCAAGATGAAAGACCCATTGCTTTTGAAATTCGTCCAATCAAGGGAAATTTTTTACATAAAGCTATTTATGAGAAGGAAATGTGGCAATACTACATGCTCTTAAGAAATGTCAACCCTACCTAATGGGGAGACACTTCAAGGTAAAAATGGATCATGATAGCCTTAAATACTTTTTAGAACAAAGATTATCCTCTGAAGAGCAACAGAAGTGGGTCACAAAGAAGTTGGGCTATGACTTTGAAATCATCTACAAAAAAGGGAAGCAAAATGTGGTGGCAGATGCACTCTCAAGAAAGGATGAGGATGTGGAAGCATTGTTGTGCGGCATTTCTATTATCCAACTAGATTGGATAAACGAAGCAAGGGAGGAATGGAAGAATGATGAAGAAGTGTGGGCACTTATTTGAAAGTTACAACAAGATTCCAGTACATCTGATACATTTAGCTAGAAAAATAATTCGTTATGGTACAAAGATCGCTTGTACCTCTGTAAGAATTCCCAACTCAAACAAAAGATTCTTATGGAATTGCACACTTCTCCCTTAGGAGGGCACTCAGGATTTTTAAAAACTTACCACAGGGTTAAGAAGGAATTTTTTTAGGATGGCCTTAAATTGGATATTCAAAAGTTTGTGGCAGAATGTTTGGTTTTCCAACAAAATAAAGTTGAAAAAATTAAGACTTTGGGTCTATTACAACCTTTATCCATTCCAAGCCAACGTTGGGAGGAGGTCTCGGTGGATTTTATCACAGGTTTACCCAAGTTTGAGGGAAAGAGTGTCATCATGGTGGTAGTTGACAGGCTTAGCAAGTATGCACACTTTTGTGCATTATCACATCCATTTAAAGCCAGTACAGTTTCTACTGCATTTATGGAAACAATTCAAAAGCTACATGGAAATCCAAAGATTATTGTAAGTGACAGAGATCCCATTTTCACTGGAAATTTTTGGATAGAATTATTTTCTTGTCTTGGTATTCAATTAGCTCATATCTCATCTTATCATCCTCAATCTGATGGGCAAACTGAGATAGTAAACAAATGTTTGGAAGGATATCTTCGTTTCTTTGTATCTGATAAACAGACACAATGCGTCAAATGGTTGCCTCTGGCTGAATGGTGGTATAACACTTCCTTCCATACAGCAACAAAAATGACCCCATTTATGGCACTTTATGGATATCAGCCACCATCCATCACATCATATTTAAGAGAAAAATATAAGGTTCAAGCGGTGGAACATCACATCGAAGATCAACAACAAGTCCTCCAACTCTTAAAAGATAACCTCGTGTTGGCACAGAATAGAATGAAACAACAGGCAGATCAACATCGCAGTGAAAGAAGTTTTGATGTAGGTGATTGGGTATTCCTACGGCTACAACCATATAAACAAATGTCCCTCAAGCAAGCTAAGAAGGATAATAAATTATCACCAAAGTATTATGGTCCATACAAGGTGTTGCAAAAGATTGGTACTATGGCATACAAATTGGAGCTTCCTGCAGCTTCTCGAGTGCACCCAGTTTTCCATGTTTCATGTTTAAAGAAGGTTATAGGCGACAAGATCCCAGTTCAAACAATATTTCCAGAACTTGACGAGGAAGGAAAAATTATATTGGCACTGGAAGCAGTCACTGAAACAAGAACTAGACAGCTACGAAATAGATCAATTTCGGAGTATCTCATCAAGTGGAAGAACTTATCCGCTGAAGATTCCACATGGGAGGATGAGAATTTTATACAGAATCATCCAGAACTAATCAAGTGTTGAGGACAACACTTTTTTTGAAGGAGAGGGGCATGTTAGGTCCCTATAATACTAGTGATTGCCCCATCACTATTGTAGTTGTATCCCTTATTAATATTGTTGTGCCCCTATTGTCCCATATTGTTATTAATGTGCCCCATAGAATCCCTCTATTGTTATTTTGTGGCTTTATATTATTATTGTTAGGTCGGCTAGGTTATATTGTGACTCCTTAGACTCCTATATATAGAAATGAGGTTTTTTCATTTGAATCATCCAAGAATTGTTCATTTATCTAATGTAAAGGATGTTTCCCCCTCGGAGGCTGAATTCTAAGGCATTGATCTATCTTTTATATCTTTTTGTGAGCTGGTTTCATAACACACCACTACATGGTGTAGTCGAGTGAACAATTGGTTCAGGTGAATGGTAGAGGCATGCAGAGTTACGATAGGAGGGATGAGCGCATAGTGAGGTCACGGATAAGTGAACGGGTTGGGTATGACAATGCTAAGTGGTTTGATAGTCATGGTGATTGAATAAATGCACAACTTTGGCGATTTTGTAGGCACGATTTGTAAAATAAGAAGTGCAGGTCGATGCATTTCCAGCAACACATGTATATTGTGTTTATGTACAATTGACTCAGAACTTTATATATTGATATTGGGCAAACTCTAATATATGGGAGTTGCCTCTCCCACATATGATTATGTGTTAATGTTTTCCATTGTGCATTCATAGTGTTTATATGTTTAATTGAATAAGTTTATTTCTGTTGTGATAATAACATTTGAAGATAATATTGGCTAAGTGTTTGGTTGAGGCATAGTCCATATACTTAAGCATTGGTTAAAAGAAAATGTATAGTGTTGTCACACTCACTATATGTGGTTGAAAGAGTACCATAGATATAGGGTCGTGACACTTGGTATCAGAGCTTGATTCAGGGTGAGTCAAGCTAATTGAACTAAAGGCACAACTGCCACTTTGTGAGTAGTTGATATCAGAGCCCACTTTTCACAGGGCTTTGATTGAAGTTGTGAAGCAAACATACAACAAGAAGTGTTGTGGGTTGGTATTGAAGCTTGGTTTTGAAAGTTCAATAGGGACAAGTTACAGGGTCAAAGTTGAACGATTTAGTGCATGGTCTTAACAAGATCAAAACAAAAACTAATGGTGGAGAACATGGAACAGCCTCAAGTAATAAGGGATTCCAATCTCAATCACGAAACAATTTTCGTGGACAGGGTATTGAACCATATGGAGGAATTTGTTGCAGAGACGGCTTCGTTGAAAGATGAGAATGCTGAAATTTGAGAACGGTTCACGAAGTTGGAAGAAGCAAATGATAACCTCAAGGTACGGTATGAGTATACTGAATGGTAGTATGCGCAAACAGAGAAGGAATTCAAGAACATTGGAGCTACAAGAGATTAAGGCTTGGATGAAACCTTGAAGATGCAAAAAATTCTTGATGATGCTTGAAATGAGATAGTTGTTTTGAAAAAAGTAGTTGGGCAGGTACCAATTGGAGGAACTGCTCATGTGAAAGTCAAGGAACTTGATTCTTATGATGGGATGAGGAGTGCTAAAGGAATTTGAAATTTCTTATGGGATATGGAGAAATACTAAGAGCACTGGGGATTCGTGATGATGAATCCAAGTTCAAGGTAGCTTCTCAATTCCTTACTAAGGATGCTAAGATGTGGTGGAGACAGAAGTTGGATTAGATTGCGAGTGGTGATGTTGATGACATATCTACTTGGGATGACATGAAGAAAGATTTGCAGACTCATTTTAGCCCACAAGATGAGACTTGGGATGCAAGGACGAAGATTAAGTATATTAAGGAGATAGGGAGTCCATAGGCATATCAACGGGACTTTTCGAGTGCAATCTTGGAATTACCTGATATGGCAGAGAAAGACATGGTACTGAACTTCATTATAGGATTGAAACCTTGGGCACACAATGAGGTGAAGAAGAAGTTAGAACAAAACTGTAGAAGAAACATTTTTTGTGGTCGATAGGGTGGTAAAACACTACGATGAAGTGGTAAGTTGAAAATGAAGAAGCCTATGAAATGTTGGTTGTGCGGAGAGGACCGCACGGTGAAGAATTGTCCTTCTAGACCGATGGTGGTAGCGACAACACAAACCAATGCGAAGAAGAAAAAGGAGGAACCAACGATTAGGATGACGCATATTTTGGGAGCTGCAAAAGCAATGAAGGCTATCCCAAGACACCATCTTCAGAAGAATAAATTGGAGTATGTTAACATGAAGGGTTGGGTAAGGCACTTTACTCACTATGGTGGACACTTGTGCGAATCATAACTTCATTAGAGAGGAAGCTGCGAGGAAAGTTGGGTTGAAGTTCTTTGCAACCCAAGCTCGTCTTAAAGCAATGAACTCTCCACCAGATAGAGTCATGGACATGGATAAGAATGTGGATATGAACATTGGTGAGTGGTCTCAGAATATCGATTTAATGATCGCGCAGATGGATAATTATGAAGTAATATTGGGTATGGAATTTTTTAAGTAGTATGAGGCTATGATGGTGCCACATATGAAGAAGTTTTACATTTATGATGGAAATGATGAAGAACCTTTGGGGGTACCTACCGTGGCAGATGGGTGTAAATTGACAACAATGAATGTGGAGGACATCAAGCGTGATGAAGAACTGCAGAGAAACAAATTATGGATAAATCATAGGTCATTAGGGCATTGTCTAATAGTATCCTGGATTTGATAGGCAGGCTAGAGGCAGTGGAAGGAAATAGGGATGCTAGACCAGAGACTCAGGAAGAGAGGAGGGAAGAATACATGCAAAGGCTGGAAGAGGAAGATCTGGATAGCTGGATTGAGCTATTAGAGAATGAGGACAGAGAGGCATTAACTTTCCCATCCCCTCCATATTTCTAAACTGATATGGGGATGAGGATCATTATCTTTTGCTCATGGAAGTGAGTCCTCTCTATGACTTTATGAGTAGGCACTTGGGGTAGATGGACACGATTGACAACAGGATGTGAAGATAGACATGATGATGTGAGGAGACTCTATTCTTGTGGAGGCAATGTTACAGCTGGATTAGCTACCTAACTAATCACTATCACAGGGGGATCTAGCACAAGCTTTTCTTAAATAGTCTGATGAGATTTGAGCATGGAGAAGGTCATGGGTGGAACTATCCGGGTGCTCACATATATGGATCTATCTTAGTGATGGAGGTTTCTCAGATGGTGTTGTCGAGGGCAAATAAAATTTCACAATTGTGGAGGATGTCAGGGCCTCAAGTTGGCAAGCACCCGAGAGAGTCAAAAAATTGACAATCATGGTTAAAGGCATGCGGTCGCGACGAAACTGTAACGGGCGTCCGTGTTCGGTTAAAGGTGACTTGGGTTAGGATGTTTGGTCAAAGGCAACTCAGAGGTGGATGTTTGGTTATGTTCGACGATGAGCGTGCCATGTTGGGTACGCACCCACCTGTACGAGGAGACGTGTGATGAGAGTGTGACCAATGTGCGATGGGAGCATGCCATAGGTAGGCACACCAGAGAATCCGAGTTGGGTGTTCGGGTATGTGCTCGCCTCGGTGAGGCACCCATGGGTGAAGACGACACAGGAAACATGGTTGGGAATGTCTACACTTAGTGCGGGTCACCGGTGGGATGAGCGACCGATGGAAGGGTGTGCAGACCAACGCGTTGAATGGATGGGTGGCATAAGGCGAGCCAGGTGTTAGTGCAATGGTGTTAGGATATTCTGACACATATGAAATAGTTAAGTATAACTTGGTCTAGTGTAGAGTTGGGTAAATTTTGTTTCTTTACTATGTACTTTTGTAACTTATAACTCGACGGTCACGATATGTAGTGATTCGATGGTTCATTCTCTCCTCGGTATTACCGACACGTGATCCGTGGCTTAACACCCAATTGGTCCATGATCTCTATTTAAAGAGCATGGAGGGTCATTTGTAGGGTAATCATTCGTGAGATAAGCTTATGTAAATTTTCATTCTTTTATTAATAAATTGCCTGAAGTGGTCGCGTTGGGTCAGGCCGTGGATTGTTTCCCACTTTGAGGGTTTTAACCACGTCAACAATACTGGTGTATTGATTTGTGATCTGTTTGTGAGCAGTGTCCTTTGGTGTTCTATCTGAGGAACTTACCTTGTAAATTCCTACATGGTATCAGATCCTGGACCCAGGTTCGATTCCCCCGAGTTGTGTTTGAGGGGGGTGTTGGAAGAATCGTGACACCTCTATGGAATCTGTAATTTCCACCCTGGCGATCCTAGTCACTAGTTTGGAATGTTTACCAACACCTACAGGTTTTGTTGTAATGGAAACCTCTTCATGGTATCAGAGCCAAGTTGAGGGCCGCATCCGTTGGTGATCCAAATCTGAAGCCGGTATAACTGCGTCCGACTGCTATTTCCTAGATATACTGTTTCTAACTACTTTTGGGCCGATTGGACTGATCTATTGTGTTAGGAGCATCTGTTCCAGTGAGGAATCCCTTTCATTTCATGCGAAAAGGTTTCCAGTAGCCCTAGCTATGTCAATTTTAAGATCTGGAGGTATACAATGTTTATTTGCAGTTTCTAGTTATTTCCTCTCTGTTTATTTCAGTTTATTTATCTCTTTGTTTTTTATTATCGGATCTACACCTTTCATTTCTGTGTATGCTCTTTGCCCCGTGACTTTGTGCGATCTGGGAAAATCAGAAACAGAAGGGAAGTTTTTTTTCTCATGCATATGCTCTTTTTTGCCACACCTTAGTGTGATCCCTAAAAATCAAAAACATTAAGGAAAATTGTTAGTTTCCATGTAAAGCTAACTTCAAACCATAAGGTTTGTTTTGTTTTGTATGTCCATTTTTGGTTTTGTGGTTTTTGTTTTTTGCAGGCAATAAAGAGCTTTCTCAAGTAAGCACGCACCACAAATCTTTGGTGACTAAAAGAAAAAAAACCTTCCTCTTTTCCAAAAATTACTAACCTTTTAAACTAGCTCACTTGGTCCAAAGTTACTTTAAGATAATAGAGGTCTTGAGTTCAAGTCTTTCTCTTTGTTAAGCTAATTAGATTAAGTTTGGAAAGGGGGCGTATTTTTTTTATAATATAACATTATCATTCATTTCCACACATTCCCGCACTTCTCTGGCATCTTCAACAACTTTTCTTCAAAAAGCCATAACTTCTTCATCTGGAAGCTATTTTCAGAGCTGTTTTTTTTAATCAGCCTAATTTTTCAAGATCTTTCCATTGGAGCACTTAGTTTCATCATCTATAGCCTCAATTTCTATTAAAATGGAAAGTCCATGCCAAGTTATTCTTGACAGCACCAACTAATTCCAATGGTGGTCCTACATTATGGATTTACTTAGAAGTAAAGGTCTTTACAGAATAGCCTCAAGCCAAGAAACCAAACCAAAAGATGAAGATAAGACAGCCAAATGGGAAAATAGGCAAGATCAAGCACGTGGGTTGATAGGGATGTCTATTTCTCAGCTGCATGGAATTATTTATTCAAAGAGGCTAGGATTATAAAAGGGAGAGCCAAGTTTGTCCATATTATATAGAGTCGAAATTTATTGTTGTTGTGGGCAGCTGAAGTTCAAACATTCGGTTCCTCAATGGGAAGAAGTTATTTTGGAGGAGAAAAGAAAAGATATAATCTCAACATATACATTGATAAATACGATGTCACATCACGAATATTTTTATCATCTCTTCTCATGCAGAAGTCATATAAGATGATGGTCGTGAGCTAAGAGGCCGCACACATCATTACAAAAGCTAAGTCGAGGAGGTCTTGTGTGGGCGCGGAATTTTGGAAGTTGAACCAGATTAGAACCCCAAGGAGCACAGGACACCATAGCACCAGTAGGAGGCTGAGAGGTTAGTTTTGAATCTAGAGGAGTCGAATCAGATCTGACATACTTCGTAATCCATTGGGAATAACCCGTAATTACATAAATAGAGAATTCTCTGTTTATATACAGTATTCTGGTGGTTGTTCTCTTAGAAACATAAAACTCTACTGAATAAAGAGTGCAAAATCGAAAAGGATCCATCCATTACATAGGTAGCTTATCATAAGGATTTGAAAGGCAGAAAGGCTATACAATAATGATTGCGCAAAAATGAATCTATATAAGTGGGGATTCTGATTATCCTCTATTTTAATGTGGTTGTTCTTTCATTATACCAAGTTAATAAAGGGTTATCTTGATTGGCGAGAGACTAGTCGAATATATACCACCACAATAGTGTTTTGACAAAGGCTATTGGGCAGATGTTCAACTTGTTTATGATTGTTTTGGGTTTTGATGTTGTGGTTAAATAAAATTAATTTTGGTGAAGTAGTGTGCCAGATCGAGAGCAACATTCTTGTTGAGGTCGTGACGCTAGAGAAATAGGTGTGAGTCAATCCTTTCTGTATGCAGGCTAGGGAGCACAAAGGGCGATACACGCACACCGAGATCTGAGTTCATCTTATTATAAGGCGGAGTCAAGCCAACTGTATTACAAGTTGTATCTAGATTTGCATATTTTTCATAAGTATTTGATTAAATTACTTCGAACGGTGTGATATATATATATATATATATATATTTTGTTGGGAACTTTATTCGTGGGGAATATTTTTATCATTGTGTCTTGGGCGAAAATTTTATTTTTGGTCTTTTTCGATTTGTTGGGAAATAGTGTATTTTGCATAAGCGATATCACATATTATTGCATGTGGAAATATTGATCTTGAGAAAGCCCTAATGGATATGGACTAGTGGAAACAACAATTTGCACTTGTTTTTTAGGAAAAACGAACATAGACTCTTCTCAAAGGGAGTCCATGCTATCTTTTAGCACAAGCAATCGAGAAACTTACAAAAGGAAGAAGAAGTGGGGAATTGGCACTTTGTACTTGGATTCGAGTTGTAATGTATGAGGTGATGAGATGTTATTCATAAGTTAGAGGAATTAAACACATGTTTATCCAAGGTGGGGTAACTAGAATGGAAGAATCTCAATTGGGCTGTCAATCCATCCATGCTTGCTCACCCAAACTTTGGAACATCATTGTGAAGAGGTTAGACTCATCATTGCCTCTTTTTTTAGTAGGATTATAGCTTTAATATATCCACTACCACCTTACAATAATGATACCACAAGGGAAATATTACAGCTAATAGAAGAAACCCTTCAAGGGTTGGACAACATCATGCTTCCTACCTTTTAGAAGAGGCACAAAATTTTAGAACTCATGGAAACATTATGATTTGGCACATTCATGCTGCATCTGTAATGTGATGAATTACTCTTTCAAATTCTCTAGAAATTTTGCACCGACCTTACATCAACTCATGTAGACCATGTCAAAATAAGCATGCAAAATATTGTGTCCTTTTTCTTAGAAGGAGATGTTGGCATGTGCAAATCCAAAGATTCAAACTGTTGACCATTTGGAGAAAGGAACTAGTTGTATCATCAACTACCTTTGATCTGGTCGAAAATTTGGTCATGTAAAACATAAAATTACTCATAAGGGTGTTGACTAAGGGGTAGTTGAAGAGGATTGATGGAGGAAGAAAGAAAAAAATGAAATAAAACCTGCAGCAAGAATGAACTAGGAAGGAGAGGATTGTGCTTTATTTGCAAGGGATCTTGGGCACCTAACCATTCATCCCTAGGTGATAAGAAGGAGGAAACAAGGGAAGAATAGTTGGATATTCCTTCAAATCATGGGGATTCGTCTATAGTTGGGTTCATTGGTTTTCAAGAGAGAATCCATGAAGGTTCTAAGCAGTCAAGTATATATGGTAACCAACAACACAATGTTATTAAGAGAGACTTGCGGGGTAGGTTGATGATAGTCATCTGGCTTGACAAGAACTTATAAGTACATGGGGAAAGGAAGGAAGAAATTCTTACTAACGATGTGGTAGATTCTTGTACAACTAAGTCCATAGAACTCCAGGAGGACATCCATGAAGAATATGAGCAATCAAGTGTGGATAGAAATCCACCAATGTATCCATGTTTTCCAACCAAAGAGGATGAACAAAAATGTTCCCCCATAGGTGGAGAAGGCTAAGGAGAAAACATTCAATGAAACTTAAATGAGGATCCAATAGTAGTGAACCAACATGATGAGCATGATTGTGAGGGGAAACATGAAAAAAATAGTATGTAGGATGGGTCATTTCAAGGGATTCAATTAAATTCTCAAGTTGAATTTGTGATAATTGGGCATCTGGTGCAGAAAAATGGAGAGACATTTAGTAGGGCACTAGAATTTCCAAGAGAGGAATGCGAGGAAAAGATTAATAATTTCAAGAAAGCTCTTATGATATTGAAGCAGAGGACTTAGACAGTCTGAGGCACTATCTTACAGGAGAACAAGAAAATTGAGGAGCTCATAAGGGAATGCTTCGAGTTGACATTGAAGCTATGTAGTGTAGGGGACTGATTCAAGTCCCTCACAAGGAAGTAAGAGGAGTACAGTTGGGAGTTCCGTAGTAGCCCTCTATATGAGTACATAGATAGGGCTTGCAGCACTACCAGCCTACCTTTATACATTAGGGAGAGTAGGGAAAAGTTTTCCAAACGGATCATGTTGAGTGAATGGATGGAGCAACATAAGTTCTGCATCAAACAACATCAATAAAGTATATTTGTTCCATGTGCAAGTATTCATCCTTCCCATGATATGGATTGGTGCGAGATTATGAGTTGGTACTCTATTGATGGGATGATTCTTAGGAGGATACTCAGCCTAGGTTATATCATAACATGGGCCCTTAGGTAGAGACAGTGATGGGGGGATAAGGTGGTATCATAACCCACAAGTTCTGGGACTTAGGTGGAATTGGGATCTAGGTTGATCTATTGATGGTAGGATTGGTCATAGGATTGTTTGGGATCCATATATCAAAGGATCTATTCATGTCCATTTAGCAGGAAGCATAGGGTAGCATAATGATTTGTATGGGATCTTCATATTAGTATATAGATGTCTTTGTTATGGATGGATGTGGATTGCTTGAGGACACACAACATTGGAGTGCTAGGATTTGTAATGTTCCCTTTTCATGACAATGTCAAAAGGGATGGAATTTTCCCATGGTACTTACCATGTTATTTTCCCATGCTCTCTTCCCATTGTATTTACCTTCATTTTTTGAGGTCAAATGATAAATAAAGTTTCTAGAGAGTCCATCAAACCTATAAAAGGGGACAGGAGCTAGGAATTTGGATCATATTGAGTTTGTATATCCTAATATATCTTGTTGAGAACTTGGTGAGGCGAGTTCTAGTTTGATCCCTCGGATGAAAACCCCACGGGTGTAATCTATTTGGTGGATCCATTTGGGGTCCATGATTGTGCTTCAATGTATATTTTTTCTCATTTGATGATCAGTCGTGCATGACATTGCAAGGGCTCTAATATTATTGTATGGGCATGTACTATTTTCTTCAGTTAATAATACAAATAAAAGGTAGCATATCCAGATCTTGTTTGTGTTCTTGTTTATTGCTAAAAGTTTTTTTTATTAGAACACTTAAGTGTGCTAGATCCATTGAAAATTATGAATTTTGGGATCTTACAACATAGTGTCCATTCTCTCCACATAATGGAAAAGATAAGTTTGTACGAATTCTGTTTTTTTTCCCTCGTTTGGGTGGATCACTTCTACTAGGATTCGGAGATTGGCTTTAATTAGGGGTATTGGCCCCATATTATGAATTCTAGTGTTGGTGGTTTTCCCCTTCTCCCTTGCTTCCCTTTTTCCTTCCCACATTCTTATGTTGGGAAGGATGACTAATCATATTGAGTTGCTCAAATAGCTATTGCTATTGCATGAGAAAAGGTTGACCAAATTTGAACACCACTTGTTGTTTAGGGTATGTGATTATATATTTTTTCTTTAGGTGAGATTAAAAAATGGTAGTAAGGGTTCCCATACTAGGTATTCCCATAGGTATTGTATGATGTATACATCTCATCATTATTATACATGGTTCTATATAAGGGACCCTATATGAGAGGATCAATATTTGAACCATGTGGAGCCATATGTGGCAAGTGGGATAACATAGTGTCCCCTATAATGGGAATGAAGGAAGGTGATGACCCTATCATGTTTTGGGATAATGAATATGCCCCATATTTATTCCTTTGAGAGTTTCTACCATACGAAGGATGATTTCCTCCATATGGGTCAGATTACAAGATGGATTTATTATCCATCAACCATAGATCATTATTATTTCATTCTTCAATTTGCTGATATTGACACAACATGTATTTAAATGTATCATTATCAATTCTTGCTACATTACCTCTATCTCTTTTTAAATCTATTTTCTATCTCTTTCATTTGTTTTCATAACGCCAAACCTCTTACAATACTAGCATTGGATTTTTTTACTTTTCAATCCTCTTTACCTAATTTTATTATCTACCTCTACCTCTTTAGTTTCAAGGGAAATTGCGTGAATGCCCCATTTTTTCTTATGTTAGCTTGTCTCCTTCTTGAGATATACCTATTTCTCATCTACCTTTTCTTTTATTTCCTTGACCTCTTCCTTTTGTAATGAATGCCTAAGAATAAAATGAACTTTCAAAGTGTCACTACTTCTCTTGATTTTTGTCTCATGTCTCAATAAAGACCCTATGACTTCTTTTACAAACAATTGTGATAGATATTTGTACTTAACTATAGCTACTACAACCATAACACAATTTTTAAGAATACCCTAAGTACTTTTCCAATCAACCTTTTGATTCAAAATGTCTTCTCCATGTACTTAAACCAAATTAACAATGCCCTCGACTAGTACAATAAAATTATTTATAAAGTCTAAAGTATTCATACGGAGAGTTTAAAAATTCTTCCTAAGTATTTGCAATTTAGCATTTATTACTTTATTGGTGCCTTATAGAATGTCTTAAGAATATTCGATGCCTTCTTGGCATGACCATACTACTGCAACTATAGGAAATATTGAATCTTTTATCCCTTGTTAGATAAGCCATAATACCTTTCGAACTGTGCTCATTGTTTTCAAAAACAACTTTCCTTTGTGCATTTGAAATTTGCTATAAGGTTTATTGATTTTATTTAATGAGTCGAGCTACTCCAATATCACAACATTCTTTACAACGCAAGTAATTTTTCATTTTGATTTACTAGAGCTCATAATTCATACTAATTAATATTGGGACTTGGATGCCATTAACTCCTCCCTTTGTAAATTTTACCATCGAAATATATAAAATATTCTTACATTGAATCAATTAATTAGCATGTTCCCCTTTAAATTTGGATTTAAACCTTTCTTTATTTTAAAAAATACAAATTATCTTCATTTTTTCCTTTTTTCAATCCAATGTCCTTATTTATTCCTTTCCAAAATATTTTTAAATTTTACAAAATAAATCCTCTACTTTGAACTAAATTCATTATTTACTTTAATGAAAAATAACTTCAAATTTTATTGAATCACAATTACTTTTACCATCAAAGAAATAAACAAATCCTATTTAAATACTTTTAAATAAAGTTTATGTCAAACACTAATGATGTTCTTTCTCTATAACATTTGTCAGGCGAGGAGGTAACGCCTCAAATGAGATTATGTTAGCCATTTAGGTTGTTCATTATTATATACATGAGGGAGTGAATGTTGAATTTTATCTCTCGATGACTCTCCATTTTCTCTATTATTTATTTACACTATTTACAGTTGTTCACCCAATCCCCATGATTAGGTTTCAACATTCCCCCCTTAATCTGAAGGGATGTTGGTGATTCCAAGCATTGTTCTGAATCTTTCAAGCTTTTCTCTTCCAAGTACTTTGGTGAATATGTCTGCAAGCTTCTCATTAGTGGAAAAATGGCGAAGATGGATTGTTTTGGCCTCAACATGATGTCAAATCAGATGATATTTTGTATTGATGTGCTTTGTTCGATCATGGAACTTTGGGTTCTTGGCCAACTTTATTGCCGAGGTATCGTTAATCATGAGTGGAGTTGAATGTACTTGTTTTACCTGCAAATCTTCCAAAATTTTCCTGAGCCACACAATTTCTTTTGTTTCCTCAGTTGCTGCCACATATTTTGCCTCTGTTGTGGAATCTGTTGGAACTGATTATTTGCATGATCTCTAGGAGATATCTCCTGATCCAAGGCTCATAGCATAACTAGAAGTAGATACCCCAATTTCTTTGTCTCCGTCGAAGTCTGAATTATAGTATCCAATCAAGCTGAAGTCTCTCACTTGTGTATATTTGAGTCCAAAGTCTTGAGTTGCCTTCAAGTACTTTAAAAATCTTTTTGCAGCAGACCAATGTCCCTCACAAGGCTTTTGCATAAACTTGGAGAGCATTCCAACGAAAACAAAATGTTTGGTCTGGTAGTAGTCAGGTAGTTGAGACTTCCTACAAAGTGTCTATACTTTGTTGCATCCTCAAATTCTTTTCCTTCAATGGATGTGAGCTTTAATTTTTGTTCCATTGGAGTAGTCAGAGGATTGCATTCAACCATGCCAAACCTGTTCAACATATCTCCAATGTACTTCTTTTGATAAAGGAATATGGACTTTAGATGTTGAGTTACTTCAATACCAAGATAGTAATGAACATAGCCCAAATCAGTCATTTAAAAATGTTTCCTCAATTCCTTCTTTATGGATGTAATGTAGCTCTCATTGTTCCCTGTCATGAAAATATCATCTACATATAACACAATATATACAACTGTTTTTCCAACTTCCTTGACAAACAAAGTTGCATCATCAATATCATAATGCTTGAAATTCAGTTTTAGAAGATGCTCAGTTAGTTTTTCATACCACGATTGCGGTTCTTGTTTAAGGACATACAAGGATTTCAAAAGTTTTCATACTTTATTTTCATGTCCTTTCATAGAAAATCCTTCAAGATGTGACATAAAAACATTCTCTTTTAGATATCCTTTTAGGAAAGCAGTTTTTACATCCATTTGATGGATTTTCCAACCATTCTGAGATGCTAGGGAAAAGAGTGTCAGGATGGTAGCCCATATTGTTTTGGGGGAAAAACTCTCCTCATAATCAACCCCTTACTTCTATACAAAACCTTTTGCCCCAAGCTTGGCTTTGTGCTTTTCAAGTGATCCATCATCTTTATACGTGTTCTTGTAGACCCACTTGCAGCCAATTGGTTTGGTTCCCAATCGAGGATCAAACAGCTTCTAAGTGCCATTCTTTATCAAGGAATCATACTCCATTTTCATTGCTTCTTTCCATTCATCATGAGAAGCAGCTTCTTTGAGGGAGGTTGGTTCAAAATCTATAGAGAAATTCAATTCATAATCATAAGAAACATCCATATCAACAGGAGAATCAAAGTCATCTACACCACTTCAATTTTTTCGGGTTGAATTTCTATTTCCTGACTTTCCAACCTCATCAGGATGAACACTTTCAAGTGTCTTTGTCAACCACTTTGGGAGACCTTTCTGATATGGTCCAGGTTGCTCAGTTGATTGAGTTAGGATTGAATCAAGATTGAGTCTCCCAATTCTGCCAATCACATCACTCAAAGTATCATCCATTGTTGGAGTTTCATGTGGGGGAGAGAGTGCTTTAGAAGAAGATTCCATAGGTTGATCTAGTATAGGAATCCCCCCTTCAAGATGTGGAATCTGATTATCAAATTCTTGAAATGATTTTTCATTTGTGAATCTATCCAAGCGATCAAGTTGCCGCTCAACAACATTGTCAGTTTTGGATGATTCAAAAAAGATTACGTCTCTAGATATGAGAAACTTTTTATTGACTTCATCAGAGAGACGATATGCTTTGGAGGTGTTTGAATACCCCAGGAATATACACTTACGACATCTTGCACCAATTTTGTTTCTATGTACCTTTGGTATCAAGGCATAACATGTGGAACCAAAGACCCTAAGATTCTTTACCGAAGGAATGTGTCCATACCACATTTCATAAGGAGTCTTGTTTCTAATAGCATTAGATGGACATCTATTCTTTACATATACAACACATAGAACTGCATCAACCCAAAACATCAATTTTACATTGTTGAAAAACATCATGGAGTGCACCATATTTAAGATTGTCCTATTCATTATTTCAGCTACTCCATTCTGTAGGGGATTATAAGGCACAGTTGTTTGATGTTTGATCACATGTTGGCGAAGATAAGTTTCAAATTCATTTGAAGTGTATTCTTTTCCATTATCAGTATTGTGCATCATTTTCAATCAATGTATGAAAGTTCTTGAATGTTTGAAAATCATTAGATTTGTTCTTGAATAAATAAACCCAACACATTCTGGTGTAGTCATCGATAAATCTCATCATATATTTATTTCCATTTTCAGAAGGAACATGAATTGGACCACATAAATCTGAATGAATGAGTTCACATTTTCTATGTGCTTTGGAATGTGAATCATGAAAAGATTGTTTGCTATGCTTTCCTAGAATGCAAGCATCACATTGCTTAAGTTTCCTAGGAATTGCAAGCAAACCAGTAACACCTTTTTTCTTCGACAAGTGGAGGCTATCATAGTTCAAGTGTCCAAATCTAGCACACCGTAATAAACTTGATGGAAATGTACCTTCATCATAATGAGAATTGTATGAGAAATTTTGTGCATAGTAGAGGTACCCCGTAGCTTGAGAAGCCTTTCTTCTTCTATCCCTGTCGTGACAAGTGAGTGGTCTAATGCTTTTCTTACCTCAATATTGCAATCAAACATGTGAATGGAGTGTCCTTTCTGGCGGACGTTGACCAAGGACAACAAGTTTCTCCTCAGCTGTGGGAGATATAAAACATGATGCAGAAGAATGTCTGGAAGACCAGGCAATTTAAGCCTTATTGTGTCAAGCCCTGATGGCTTGAGTTTTGATTTGTGTGCAAAGTATACTGCTCCATCAACATTTTCAATAAATTCTTCAAGAAAATCTCTTCTAAAATTCATGTGGCAAGTTGCTCCTGAATCAAGAAACTAATCATTTTTCCAAGAAGCAATTGAATCATTAAATAAGTCTTCCTTTAATCCAATGTTACAATGTGTTGAATCATAGTGAGCAGATTTATGTGCTTTACCTTTCTCTTTGTCATTAGTTTTACCTTTGGGTTGGTTTCTTTCTTGCTCAATTTTCTCCCAAGGCAACTTGCATGTGGATGCATCATCTGATCCATTTATTTTGCAACGTATGTAATGTAAATCTGACTTTTCTCTTTGAGAGTGTTTGCCCCCCGTGCCTTCGAAATTTCTTCTTCCTCTTCCTCTTCAACCACCTCTTCCTCTGGAAGAATCTTGACCAATATTTTTCTCTCTATGTGAAAAACACACAGCCTCCTCAGAAGACTGAGGAGTTGTCTTCTTCCCAAATTCTTTCTCTCTTTCAACAATTTTTTTCACAAGGGAGTCAAAGGAAATATCTTTGAGGTTTCCATTTGCTTGCAATGACTCAAGATAATTTGAGTAAGTGGGATAAAGTGCCTTGAGAAAAGCTATCAGAGGAATGTCGAGTTCAACATTAGTGACTTTGATATCATGCACAATAGATTTTACTTCTGATGGAAGAGAAAGAGTATCATCATTTTGCAATTCAAGGCTGAACAATTTAATCATGAGTTAAACAACTTCAAGTGCAGAGTGTGAGTCATAGAGTTCCTTTAGTTTTTGTAAGGCTTCAAAAGAATTTGAAAATCACAAAATATGGTGACTCACCTCTTCATTTACTGATGCTGCAATCAATGCATAAGCCTTGCTGTTCTTATTTTCCCAAATGGCAAATTCCTTGTCTGAGGTAGGTTGTTCTAGTTTTTTGTCTCCGTCTCCAACACACACTCCTTTCCACAACTCATTAAAAATGAGAGTGTGTTTAATTTTCCTTGACCATTCTCGATAGTTCTCTTTCCTAAAGAGTACTCCATCAATAGATATTAGTGAAAGCATTCCCAAAAAAATATATGCTTTTAATTTCCAAAACAAACACAACCTTTCTGGATATCTTCTGTTTAGGTGGAAAAGGATTCACTATATTAATAATTTTAATGTAGCATATATTCCTCCACTCACAAATATATTATATGATGGTTTCAACATATAAACCATATAATATATATCCGAAAAAGAAATACCATAAAAATTTATCATTCTATTATCACCATTCAAAAATATCAACGAACTTTAATACTACCACCATTTTCAAAGGAGTTGAATGCCCTTCATACCATATACATTCACCATACCTCGAAATTTCATCTGCGGAAATGTAGCAGTGAATTGGCAACTAGTTTGAAAAATACCCCAACAGTGTTCGACGCAACAATATGCAACATTTTCCAGCAGTCTCCAAATTTTGATATAATGGAAGGTCATTTGGTCTTCTACCAAACTAAGAGCGTACTCAGTCCAGCACCACACTCCAGGGAATAATAGACTCAAATGCAGTTGCAATCAGAGTGTTGGCCATAACACCACGCTCCCACTTGCGCCACCCTTCCAACGCACAGTCGCAACACTTCTTGGCATCACATGACCATTCCACACAACAACTCGCTCCAGTCTTCATAGTAGGAAAAGCAATGCCTTAGTGCAGCAAATTGACCCTTGAACACTCCAACTGCATTTACACTAGTGAATTCAATAATGCACATAATCTTGCAGGGATAAGATAGGTAAATCTCCATTTTCTCTATTATTTATTTACAGTATTTACAGTTGTTCACCCAATCCCCATGATTAGGTGCCAACAACCTTAAAAAATTCCTCAAATTCGTAATTCACCCAAATTCGTAATTCACCCCAATTAAAAAATTATGGTGGTGATATCCTTTCTTAAGCCATTGAGTTGGTTCGCTATAGTTTGAAAGAAAGGTAGCTCTCTTCAACAATTGGCAAATGGCTCATCCAAATCTAGTTAATGGATACTTTGGTTTGATGGGTTTCTTCCCATTACAGAGCTTGTTTATCTCTCCCACTTAAATCATATATGTGTTCCAACCACTTTGTGAATCTCTATGCATATTTGTTTACAAAAATGAATAACCCTTCCCTCTTAGTTTTGAAGAGACTTAATCCTACTTTTATACAATGATACAATGAAAAAATTAGACAAAGCAACGAGATACTAATGTAATTGATGAATGTGTTAATAATATAAAAGCAAATTAACTTCTGAAATTTGTTTTATTGATTTATAAAACATATTATAATATAGACATATTATATAATGCTCTAGAAATATATAAAGAATAATGAATAATCTCTAGAAATATATAAAGTATAAAGATAAATGATCTAGATCTAACTAATTTGTCATAATCAGCTTTAATGATTAATTCCTTTTAGAGATTTTTCGGTAATACTAATCAATAAAATAAATTACACTATCTGCTTGTTCTAAGTGATATCAAATTCCTAAAAGTGCAAACCTTTTCCTTTTCTTTTTTTATAAAACAATTTAATAAATATTTTCACCTTAATAAAGTTGATCTATCTCTACTTTATATATATATATATATTATATATATATATATATATATATATATATATATATACTTACTTTTCATGTTAACAATGCGATGGATTACACATAAGATCTCATCTCCCTATACCATAAATTATTTTTTCATTGACTAATTTCATCCATGTTGACTACTAATATATTTCAAGTATATATATATATATATATATTGTGTGTGTCAAGCTAAATGTTAATCATATAAGAGATTAAACATTTTCTTCTTTTCACAAAGAGGCACTCTCCAATCTAGTATGGAAGAGATGTTTTAACATCTTGTCCTAAAAACATTTTTTCTCACGCAATTTACATAAAAATGAAAATAAAATTAACATTAAAACAAAAAAATAAAATTAATAACGTGAAAATATTTTTAGTTAAAATCTTGAAAGAGTGGAGAGAGATCAAATATTTTAAGATAAAAACCTCTTTTAAAGTGAAAAGAGAGTTGATCTCTCTCAAATGAAAATAAAATTAACATTAAAATTAAAAAAAAAAAATTAATAGTGTGCAAACATTTTTATTTAAATATACTAAGAGTGGAGAGAGATCAAATCTTTTAAGATGAAAACCTCCTTTAAAGTGAAAAGAGATTTGATCCCTCTCAACATCTGGTAGATACAAAGTTAAAATGGATCTAGATTGGTTATATTAAGTAACATATTGTTGAAATGTTTTTTATGTAATTTGTTTTTTAATTTAAATTATTTAAATATAAAAAATAAATTTTAAATATTTTATCTATCCATACATCAACCATAATATCAACTAATAAGTAAAACTTATAACAACAACAAATTATTATGTAATAAATCTTATAACTACAAGACCTACGTGACTACTTATTGCCAACACATTGCGAGCACATGGCTTCTACTTCAAGTGTATATTTTATTGAGCGGATGTCACGTTCTCAAAAAATAATAAAAATATTTTTTTACTAATGTCAACCAAACATTATTTTGAATCTTAAATTATATATAACATTTTAATCTTATTAATGGACTAAGATTAACTATTAAAATATAACTATGCATTATTATATAAAATTTGAATGGATAATAAATTATTTCATATAGTTCCTTTATCATATACTTGAATTTGAATGGATCATAAATTTACCTTTAATAATAATTTTTACGACATTAAAATTCCAAATGAGGTAAAATAATAAACATTTTTACTCACATTTGCTAAAGCTAATAACATCTTTTAAATCAAAGGAAAAAGGTTAATTCAACACAAAGAAAAATCTTGCTCCAAAATCTTTTAATATTTTTTTTGATTAAATATTTGTAAAATAAATTTTTATACGGAAAAACCATATCCTATGGATATATTAAATTATTTAAAAACATAAATATTTCCACATCAAAGTCCTAATATTTGAAAATATTAATTTGATGTAGATTTATTATGATTTTTGTTATCATGCCATAAAAAACATTATTAAATCTAATATTAATATTAAATTTAATAACTTTGGATTAATACAATATTAAATTTAATATCATATTCAATTTGTTATATTATAATATATATTAATATATAATATATATAATATATATATATATATATATATATATATATATATATATATATATATATGTATGGAGGGAAGAACAAAGACACAAAGTGATAGAGGTAGAGAGATAGAGGGAGTGACAAGGGAGATATGGATATAAAATGAAGAAGAAATGCATAGAGAGAGAAGAGTGGAGAGAGAGAGGGAGTGACAAGGGAGAAATGGAGAGAGAGAGTGTATGTTTTGGTGTGAGATAGAGAAACAAAGGAGAGATGGAAGGAGAAGGGAAGAAAAGGAGAGAGAAGGAAAGAAGGAGGGAGATAGTGGCATGGTCGGAGGGTGAAGAAAGAGAGGGGGGAGTGAGACAAAGGGAGGTGAGAGATAAAGGGAGAGAGAGGAAGGAAGAGAGAGAGAACATGAGAGAGGGAGAGAGAGAGAGAGATGGAGGAAAAGAGAGAGGGAGGTAGGAAGAAATACATAGAGAGAGAAAGGTGGAGAGAGAGAGAGAGAGAGAGAGAGAGAGAGAGAGAGAGAGAGAGAGAGATAAGGGAGATAAAGAGAAAGGGAGAGAGGAGAGCATGAGAGAAGAGAGATAGATGGGGGATAGAGAGAGTGAAGGGGAAGAGAGAGGGAGAGTAAGAGGGAGGGAAAGATATAATGATATGAATAAATAGTGTGTATATTTTGGTGGTGATATAGAGAGACAAAGGATAGGAAGAGTCAAATAGAGATATAGATGGGAGGTGAAGAGAGGGAAGAAGAGAGAGATATAGAGAGTTAGGGAGAGATATATACATATGGAGAGAGAGATTGTGTGTGTGTGTGTTTGAAGGGGTGAGATAGAGAGACACGGAAGGGGAGATGGAGGGAGATATAGATATAGATGGAGGGGGGATAGAGGGAAGAATATTTATTGTACTATAAGCATTGATTTCAGTGTAGATGATGATTTCTAATCCTATTTGATTACTTTCACTAGATGCATTGATTTTAGTCTAAATGTTGGCTTCTAATTATATTTGCTTGCTTTCACTAGATGCATTGATTTCAATTTAGATGTTGATTTCTAATCATATTTGATTGATTGCTCTAGATGCATTGATTTCACCGTAGAGTGGTTTCTAATCTTATTTGACTCCTTGCACTAGATGAATTGATTTTACTTTGGATGTTGATTTCTAATCATATTTGATTTCTTGCACTAGATGTATTTATTTCAATGTAAATGTTGGTTTCTAATCTATTTGATTTCTTGCATTATATGCATTGATTTCAATGTAGATGTTGTTTTATAATCCTATTTGATTTCTTGCATTAGATGTTGTTAATATTGAGACTAGAAA